>JASANN010000257.1:734-86184 GCA_031762395.1 Calameuta pygmaea
TTGACGGGAGTTATATTGATAAATTTAATTTTTCGAAAAATTCAAAATATCATAAAATCAAAACTTCTCGATGGATTTGGCCTAAATGCAATACAAAAAGTGTTTTGTCACACGTTTGGCACATTCTGAACATAGTGACATGAAAATCTCTAAAAAAGAAATGTTTCCATTGTCACATAGCTTCCTCTATGGGGAAGCAAAAACTGACTGTAAAATTTCACGATTCTGTTGAAACGCACGTATAAAAGTAGAAGTTACCTTCTTCGATGCTCCTTCTCCTAAGGTGACCTTATCTCCAACAGTACACTTTGTCATGAAAGTTCGGATGTGAGGTTTTCCGCTTTCAGATACCATTTCAAAATAAACGGGCAATCCGTGCTTTAATGCCGTTTCATGTACAAGTGACACGGGACTTTTTAATTCAGCATTTGGATCATCAATTCCACCCAAAGTTCTATTTTCATTCGTTGCGCATGTATTCGCCACTTCGTCGGGTAAAGGTAATTGTCGAAGTTGTTCTAAGGCACGGCTCGCTGCGTCATGACGAGCTGCTTGACCTGTCATGCCTCTGCCGACGAACTCTCGTTCACCCACCTTAAAAAATTAAAATAGGAAATGGTTATGTCGAGAAATAAGTCACGTAACATCTAACAATATCGTGTAAATAATTAACATATAAATGCAAACCTTTAGCGTAACGTGATACAATCCCTGCGGTTCGGTATGAAAACCTCGATTGTAGGTTGGATAACGAGGATTAAACATTCGTGGAAAGTTGCCGAATCCGTGCGCAACAAATTGTTGAGGTGGTGCCGGCGGAGCGTGTCTGAACGCGTAGACAGTAGGTTCACCTCGTCTCATCGCCAAGGTATTTAATTCGACCGTAGGAGGTAAATGTCCTGAAGAAATATTGGAGTAAGTGGTATTTCAAAATGTCAACTTCACGATAAGCTTATGCTACGATATTTACCAGATCCAGCGGAGCACTTTCCAGAGTGTCCGATTCTCATTGCTTTTGCAGGTTTCGGAGGTGGATGCCGATACCAAGTAGTGGTCAGTGCTTCTGTCGCTGCGCTATGTTGAGCTTTTTTTATACTAGGCCCATCCGCAACATATTCCTCTTCGCCTAATTTCAAAGTTACAGTGAATCTTTTATTATGTGCTGGACCTTGCTCGTGAGTCAGTCTATACTGGTGTTGTATCTTATTGAACCTTGCCAGTTCATTCACCAGACACATTGGGGTTTTCTCTTTCATGTTTGCCAAATTGGGATTGGTTACGTTGGCATGATTCTGTGTTGATGCATTATTATCATCCCTGGACTCTCCATTGGCTTCGTTCGTTGGAGACTTGTTTGGCTCGGTGTTCTGTTGCTGTTGAGCTTGTGTCGGTTGTTGAATATTCAAATTGTTCGATTGCTGCTGATACTGTCCTTGAATGGTTTGCGTTGCGAGTGATCCAACCGAGCCTCCTTGTTCCTTCAAGCCAACGTTAGCCATCATACCTAAATTTAAAGTTATACGTCGATGTAAAGGTACTCATAAGTATTTTCATCCCTTAAATCATTCAAAATACGAATTTTCAATTTTTTTTTCTCGGATTTATAAAAGCGGTATTGCTAACATATCGGTTTATATGGTTACCGCTGTAGAATGCCTCGTTATGAATGTCCTAATTAATGTTATAAATAACGAAGAGGGAAAAAACGAGAAGACATGTATCCTACACGTAAATATCTTTCACAGTTCTTACACGGCACGTGGACGTAACCTCCACATTATTAAAATATCACCCAAAGAAATCCTATACGTCTTATAGGGGAGTTCGACGTATCCTACACGTCATATGTGCAACATAAAAATATCATACTCACATTTATATATTCTACATGGCTACATTAAAATAAAAAGTTTGTGTGGCCCATCACGGGACCCAATTTTTTAGACCACTTTTTACATCTAAAACGAACAGGATCATTGATTTTTTTCAATTTCCTTAAATTGGACTTGTAAAAATCCTTTGCAGAATGAGATATGCAAAAGCTGCCATAAGAGAAATTTACTGCCGTAATACCATGAAAATGCTACGAGGATTATTCAAGTCGCACTTACGATATGTAGAATACGTACGTGTAGGATACGTCTAATGAGTGGCATCTATAGCATGTAGGATATTTTTAGGATATTGCGTATGGGATCATATTGACGTGTAGGATATATGTTTCCTCGAAAAAAAAAAGAGATAACGCGCCGTATCTGAAGAGAAAATAATCGATATTATAAATTGTTTAGCTGTTATAAAGTTGTGTACCTTACTTGAAAGTCTGGCAATCATATGTTATTATAAAAAAGTATCTGAATGGTACCCAAAATCAGACAGACCTTCTATACAACCTGAGGATCCAAATAAGAGCTCCAAATTTTCAACGCTATAAGATAACATCGGTCGCTGAATTTTCATCGCCGCACCACCTAGTAGCATGAGTAGGTACAGCACAGTTGATAAATTATGCCGTAGCGCTAATAAACATCACAGTAAACGTAGGTTATTAGTAAAGTTGTACGAAATACAATCGCTGACCAATGCGATGCAAATTTTGAATCGAATAATGTACCGTTCTTTGCTTCTACCTCTTTAACCCTTTTTGAGCTCACAATTCTGAGATCATTTAAAATACCATTATCAAGAAATCTTTAATAACCACGTTTGCTGATTATTATCTGAATCTGTTGATATAGTTGCTTCATGAAAATATAGGTCGGCTTGTGAAAGGGTTACAAAGAGTCTATGCGAAAAGTTGGTGATATATTAGAGAATGAATCTATGAATTTTGTGTGTATTATATTTCTATATAGAAAACATAACGAGCAAGAAGTTCACGGGCTTTTTAGTAATCCTCAAACTATCACTGTTTGCCGTAAATAAATGATAATTTAACGAAAAAATATTATCACAATGAACAACAATGTTCAACAAAAGTATTTTCCGTCCTCTTCAACAAGAATGTCTACCTATTAGGAGTCATTTAATTTGTATAATGGTTTGAGCTTATCCTAAAGTACGTTTTTCTTTTTGTTTGATGGCCAGAACTGTTCTTTCTTTAAGCTGTGACAGGCACAGTGAAAACGTTCGGATAAAAATTGCTCAATATTAAGAAACTGTCTAACAAGCCAGAGACTTTTCATTTACATTCATTTTTCGAACGAAATCGAACAATATATAAAGATACCAGCTGAGAATCGCCGGATTTTTATGTATACGACATTAAAATAGTCATATAGATTTAGACAAAAGATTTCTTTAAAAGAATGTTCAATAACGGTGTGCATTAATTAACATACTCCAATTCTTCTGTGACCATATTTGAATTAACGTTATTAATATTTTGGTCTGGAATCCTTGGAATATGTTAATACCTCGAACGTACAACTTATCTTAGAAACCGAAATTAGCCGCCTATCAGGCAGTTTCTTTGGGATTAAGCAAGTTTTTAATGAAGCTTTAACCTTGGTGTAAGTCCCTACTTGGAAAAAATGGTCTACAGATCTTAACAGAAATGATATACGTATGAAGATGAAAAGTTTAAGTATCTCTCCTCTTTGGGAGGAGAGTAAAATTACATGTTAAGAAAGACCTGCCAAGCTTTTTAGTTTTTAATTGCATGTCCTTAAGTTTATGGCAAAGAAGCGTCGCAACAATAAAATCAAATATTAATGTGTAAAAACCTAAAGTTTAAATTGACACTTGTTACGGAATACCGTAATATTGAACATTGGTTCGGGTCTAATTAATTAACGAAATGTAGGGTGTCCGCAAATTAAAATTTGAAAACGGAGTGGAACGTTATTCTCACAATAGAAAACATTAAGACATTATGGTCCCAAGAACTTTGCTTCAAAATTTTCACATAAAGCATTACTTATCCGTTTACAATTTTCTAAATTGAATCTACTGAAATTGCCGATCGCGTATTCTTTTCTTTTAAACTCGTACAAATAGATCGCCGAAGAGAGTTTATTGAAAATTATTATCGAACTACGAGCGATAGGATTTTGCGTTGAGTGCTAGTTGAAAAATGACCCATGTGGATCGCAACAATGAATTTGTAGACACCCTACTACGTCTGCAAACATAATATCTAAAATTTGCAAACATATGCAAACACTGCTATAATGGAATAAGCCATCACGCGTTACATTATATAACTTTAAGACAATAAAGTCAAAAAACGCAAAGTACATCACTTTGGTCGAACATTTAATAATTACACTCGCAAAATTGGTAATTATTATATAATATATGGTTTAGGTGTAAAAATATCAAATGCTCTTTCGACTACGCACGACCAGATAAAAATTTACACCATACACTATTAAAATATGCTCATAAAGCTTTAAGAATTTTATTACAAACAGAAAAATTTAATACAGTACAGGAATCCCACGCCTAAATATTATTAGATGAGTTGAATTATTATTTAATTATATTTGCTCAATTAGAACAACTTTAAAAATAAATCATTTGTTTTACTGTTCAAGCAACACTGTATAACATGTATGATGTCCCATATTTTACTCCTTATGCGTCAGAAAACAAAACGGAAGAAGAATAATGGATTCCAAACATTTTCAATATTCACATTACATCACATGAAATATATGGAATAGTTCACAACACTCGAATATCATTATACCGTTGTTATATTATATTTAGAAATTGAAAAAATCTATTATATATTAAATAATACAACTTTTTATATTAATTAAAATTGCATTCATGTACGAATTTTTTCTCTCAACATTCTCCAAATATTTCAAATCAGGACGACATTTTAAGATTATCAAAAATTTTAAACGTCTACAATTTTAATAAACAGAAAATGTTTTTCACTTAAAAAATGAGAAGATAGATCTGACACTCATACACAAGGAAAATAATTTTTCAGTGAGAAATTATCTAAACTTCGTTTTTGAGCTTCAGTTTTTTCTTCCTATAAACACACAACCACTATTTCCAATGAATCGACTAGTGAATATTATACTGCATTAAGCGTGGGGCAGCTGTATTAAACTTCTACATTATTTGAAGCTGTAAAACAAAATTTAGTGCTCCAGAAATGAAATCTCGTACAAACAGTCAACGCATGTTGGAAAAGTATTACACAATAAAAACAACGTACCGTTAGGTTTCTGTGAACTTATACCCATCAACACTGGCTGTCGTGGGTTTCCTTGCGGATTTCCAACGTGCTGTATCGGGTGCACATGTTGATGGGGGGGCATGGGCAGCTGCTGCTGATGGGGTGCATGCGGATTCCGATGCGAGAGCGGATGCTGCGGCTGATGAGAGGGGGCCATATTTGCCTGCTGCATAGGGCGCATCGGACCTCCCATTCTGCGTTATAGCCAAAGATGAAAAAATCAGTAATGATAATTTTATTATATACATAGTTATTCAGGACTATTAAATGATTCTGTCCATTAGATTTCTATTAATTCCCGTAGTAGAACCATATTCAGATGGTTTAATAGTCCTGAATAACTGTGTATGTAACAATCCAGCTAATGTACACAATGCCAAACAATAAAAAAAAATGTATGAAAGTAGAAGAGAAGAAAAGCGAATTCCTTGAATACATTTAGTTTATGTATCAAATAGAAAATTTAATAGGATCTATAGTCAGTTAAAAAATAAAATGTGGTTTTGTTTTTAATAAATCAAAAATAATGATATTCGAACAGCCACACATAACTTTATTTAAAATTTTTGTGACGAAATATATGTATCGGCACAGTTTTGCACTAAATTATATTTTTTACATTTACGATACATTTCATTGTTGTTGATCTGTCAGAAACCCCCATGTTTTACTCTTGGATGAATTACATATACATATATATACAAACTGTAAGATACATTTTACACTATGTTTAATTTTAATGTCACTTGTAAAAATATGATTAAGAAAAAATTGAAATATGATTTGAACGAACATCAATGCATAAGAAATCTTTCATATCATAACAATTCAAGTGTTTAAAAAATATCAAAAGAATGTGCAGGCTCTCTTTTTATTAAAAAATTTTTTAATTGAGCATTATGCATATATTAAATATAAAAAATTATATAATTTAAGTAGGAAAACTAACCTATTCTGATCTCGGAGCTGGTTTTGCATTGTATGATGCTGGTGCCGCAACATTCTACTAAAACCCACTCTGAGATATCTGAAAGTTTGAAGAAGATATAATTTAATAATGATAGATATTCTTAGTTTCTAATATAATGCATGAATAGTAACACATTTTTTATCACATAAAAATCATTCACATCTACATTATTACCAAGAAGCTATAATGAGAGATTGATTCTTGGATGAAAATTACATGATCGATTTTAAAATATCAAATTCTAGAGCCTTGCTGTTAGAGTCTAGACAGCCATAGGACTATAATTAACCTGTCTGATACTAAATAACCTCTTTGGGAGTAATCTTGGTTATTGTATTTGAAATTAATATACACATATCTTGAAGAAGCTGATAACATTAATGATTCATAAAAAATAATATAGTCATAAAATAGCATTAGTGATACATTAATATTCAGTAAATATAAAAGGATAAAAAGAACAAAACTTTTAGGAATATACGAGAATGCATATATCCTACACATTATAAATACGACCTGAGTAAAACCTCATAGCATTTTGATGGTATTACAGCCAAATATCAATGTCAAATTATAAAATATCTAGTAATATTGCTTTTGCATATATAATTCCACAGATTATTTGCAAGTACAAAATTTAAGGTACTTTTAATAAAATTAGTGATCATGTTTTCAGCTACAAAATGTCAAAAAATTAAGGTAGCTGGTCACTAGTCAAATAAGAGCTAAATTTTTACAATAAAGTATATGAAGTTAAATATATAAATTGACAATAGAAGAAAGCCATTTCTATTACAATACTTGTCCTTAACCTAGAGAAACATTAATAGCAATGTATTTGCTAAGGTATTGAGTGACTAATGCTAATTCCCATACAGGTACATTTTCATCAAGTTTTTTTCAAAGAATAAACTATAATTTTGTACCAATTTTAATGCACAATACCTTATTCTATTTATCGAAAGTTGCTTTATGAAGTCACCATGTAAAATGTTTATAGTAATGATTGTTTAAAAATTAGACCAGTTTGTTTATAAACAAGTTTATTCACGATCAAACGTTCAACACTATAAAGAATCCATTTGGTGGTCATATTAAATAAACGCAAACTTGTTAATTATAATAACTCGACACCAAATTTTCTTTTTTTCTATATTTTCATTAATGTAATTTGAATCAAATAATTATAAAGGATACAAATTCTATGATGTCAGGCACAGAATTTTATATGTTTATAATGTCATATAATCTTTCAATGATACTTAATTTTGATGAATTTAACATAACATAAAGGCAACAAATATCCTTTCAATCGATTGTTACTGGAAGAACAAAATATACGGCAAATATCTTAAATTATTATATTAATACACGTGCCAATGAAGCAAATTTGCCAATCACCCCGAATGTTTATGCAAACGGTAAACTTCCTTAATTAAGATAAAAGAATTTGCAATACCAAGAACCTTAACCAGTTTTTATAAGTAACGCATCAAAGATTACACATATGTATTCCGAAAAATAAAACTCTTGCATATTAACCTGAATTACTTTAAAAGTAATACTGTCTATAAATAAATCAGTCGATACACAATGGGCTTGGCCCGGCTAAGACAGCCAAGTTGCCTAAACGCATTTACTCACCGTAATTAACTCTATTTCACGAAAAATTTCAACTGAACTAACGATGAAATTTCTGGCAAAACGGATTTTGTCACTTTCTTAAACACTGCCGGCCCTTTTCACAATTATTGGCAAACAATAAAGAAAATCAGTCTGTAGACTAAAATGCGGCCATTTTGATGTGAGTTGGTGACTACTGCTGCCTACCACATCGGCTGCGTTTGTCAGAAAACTACGCTATACAACAATTCCATTCGATTGGTCAATTGATTGTAATTCTTGCAAAGTGTAAAATATGACCAATCAGATGCGTTTACTCCTGCAGAGTTGTATCTGCTCAACGCAGCCATTCTCGCCCGTTTCCTTCGGCAGGATATGCTATAAAAACTTATACATTCTCTGAAGAAATTAGATTGCAAATATCATGTCTTCTATTAGTTTTTCCCCTCATCTTTATTATGTTTCTTTCTTCTTTCATTTGACTTTCCATTGATATAGTGCACGCAGTTTCTTTCACTAATCTCTAGTCTTTACAGCAACGATATTAACATCTAAAATTAAAAATCAGTAATAATTATTCCAACATGACCTTTCCACTATAGCAAATACTTTGTCACTAATACTTGAAGCACATCTTAAACAAATATAAGAAATATATATTTAGCAATCATAATTGTATTTGATAAGCCTGAGAATGAATCAATTCAAAAATTAGTGACCTAATAACACTGGATAACGAGTTGCATTTAAGAATGAATAATAGTTTTCCGATCTTTTATATGATGGAATGTCAATATATTCCAGTTCATTTGTTTCAGTTAACAGATCTCGGAACAGTTACGTATAAGTGTAGCAGCTGCTACAATTATGCGCAAAACATTTTAAAAAGTAACAAATATATTTTCTATATTACAACGGTGTTGTTCATTACCGTTTGTTCTAGATAAGTACTTCATTTACATTGAGTTATTTGTACTAATATACAATACAGTTTAGGGAGCCTTCACAGCTTTATCAGGTTAAGCCGAAAACTAGATTTCATTGGTCAAAATCGTCCTTTGTGAGACACTTGGCCAATGAATATAATCTGATATTTTAGTCTTGTAACTCGTCTGACAAACCTGTAAAGACGCCCTTAGAATAAAGATAAGGAATTCCTTGATTCACAAATACTTTAATAATTTAAATCAATGTTAACAGAATTTAAAAGAAGAATGTTTTATGCGATGATATGGTAACTGTACAATATAATTGGTATGATATGCATACCAATATAGTGATATAAAATCGTACAGTATATTTATATACATATTATATGTATATTAAGTAATGTTTATTTAGATTTCATTGATCGCTTTTGCCGGAGACTGATATTAAAATTAGCACGCGCGATCATTTCTATTCAAAAGAAAAAAGTCACCGAAGAGTTACGTGATTGAAAGAGATATACACATATACGATGAATTAAATATATCCTAAACTCCCCGTTTTCTTTCGATACCAAGATCAACTGTATTTTGTAAAATAAATGTATATTCTTATTTCTTAGATTTTTTTACTATTAAGTTTTACTTTATATATCTCCTATGTATGAAAAAACGTAATTCTACCCACAAAATGGAAAAGCAATATACGGAACGGATCGCTTTAATCTAAGGTATAAATTTGTAGAATACAAGGTTTCAAATGAACGGAATCCATTGATTATTTATTATATCAAATACCATGTTTATTCGATCCAGGGTTAATAACTGCTGTACTTCACATTGTGATTCCTTTCTAACAGTTAGTAAAGATGACATTTGATACTAGATCTAGGTGTACTATCGATTCAAGAAGGAATACCGTTCAACTGAAAAAAAAAACATGAATTCTGACTCCTTGAAAATATATCAAGCACACACGATGAAGTTTTCAAACTGTGAAATACTTATCCACCATTTTTTATTCTCCTTCTGATTAACATAAACTATCGCATGTGTAAATTTAAATGAAAATAGCTTTAGGGATTTAGTAATAAGAAGTCGGAAGTTCAGACAATGAATTATGCACATGAAATTTTACTTCTTATTCATTTATTTTTTTTCTTTAATTTATTCACCATTTTCTCTAAAATATAAACGTAAAAATGAACAATCGGTTCAATATCAATTTTATTTATAATAATTAATATAATACTTCTATGTACAATAATATATACATCATAACAGTCATTATATTATTTTAGGTACCTTCAAAAGTTGTCTCGAATTATCTTTTCGAATAGCAAACAATTTCTGTGGGAAAATGTGTTTTATTACGACGAAAGATAAACCAATATCATTCACAATTTAAGCGGAAAGAGCTATCGTTCGAAAGGAAAAGGTTGAGCAAAATGGAAATTCATAGGCTCGTATGCTTATATTAAAGGTTTTGACAATTTAAACACACTTTCCCATTAAAATTGTTTTCCATAAAATTGTATAATTATAAAAGAAAGACCGTATTATCACTGGAGCGCGCATTCACACACACACGCACAAATGCACACAACTTGTTTTTTTCTCTCTCTCTCTCTCTTTCTTTCCTTCATTATATTCTTACTCTCCATTTTACAAGTGCAATAAAACAATGTATGTTATTCCAAAAAATTTTTTGAATGCAACAAATGTTTCTCGATTCTACATTATTTAATAATTCATTCGATTCATTGGGATCATTCTATTGTTAAGAATTACGTTGACTGTATTTATTTTTCCATAACACAATCTGAGGTATACTTTTCCTGGATTGCTGTTGGATTTAAGATGAATAGTCAACGAACACAGTACATACGTACTAGACAATAAAAAGTTTTTTCTTCTCATTTTCATCTAGTTATTTGGTAATAAATTACAGAATCGCACTTAGTGTTACTATAATTGTTTCACTTCCATGCCGATTTCTAGTTTTATTTTTGACTGGAGTCAGTAAGCGTATAGCGTCATTGTCCTGCGGACTCGGCTGGACTCCAATTCTTTTTATTTTTTACGAAATAACTTATCGAATATTTAACGTCTGGAACAATAAATAAAAATTTGTTTACTCTATCAATTCATTGCGAATTTTATAAAGGGTAGAATATACTTATGGAACATTTCAATAATTTCACTACTATTGTTCAATGAGAATATTAATTCATTTAAATAAGTTCATTAATAGTATAAATGATTATCGGCATTATTATGCAATTTTCAATTATTCATCGTGCTGCAGTAAATCATGTTAAGGTACACAAGAACATGCATGTACGCAGGTATCTCACAGCATACGAAAAACTCATAAACAGAATGGTGATTTGCGACTAGATCACCAACAAGGTTCGTTGAGCAATTCTAAAAATTCTAGCCTCAAATACCGGCTCTGCAGATGAAATGCAAGTTGCCATGATATTAATTATGTGAATTGATCAAGCTTGACAGTATTTTTCTGTATTTGATTCCTAAATAAAAGCTAATAGCATAATTTTTGTTAACAATTTTTAAATTTGTTAAATTCAATGGACAGTTCATATTATTCAAAAAAAAAATGATGGACATTGAGATTTTTCATTACAGTTTGGGAATGTAAATAAACAGTAATTGGCTGCTAAATTGTTATATCTTTAACAAATAAATTTTAAAAGCTATATAATTTATGATATAATTATAACAAAATTACAAAATTTTCATTTGTATAAAAACAATATTAAGAAAATTATTTTTGAATATAACAAAACTGCCCATTACCTATGCCAAATTTATCAGGCTGGACAATATTATACCGCTTGATTGAAATTAACAATATCTATGGATCTTAAAATGAGTCTATAATTCATCGAAATTTTATTGATAACTTGATATTTCAATTACGCTACAAGAAACACTAACAGTGCTGCTATTGGATTGTTCAGTTCAAGAAAAATATATGTATACATTCATATTGGTTACAGTAATATCAGGCACTGTCAACCCTTGATAGAGGACTTTACAACGTACTTTGGTTATACAAGGTATAACGTAACGTAAAATATTGGAAATGTTTATTATATTTAAGGTTTACCGTTACCTTTACATAATCGATCAAAATTAATGCTTTATGTACTAAATTTGGTAAATAAACATTCATTGCAATAAGACATTTCTATTTTGCAAACATTTAATTTAGTAAAATACATGGTAAAATAAGCAGTAATAGAATGCGAGTGTTTCCACGATATTCCATTGTTCAATGCATGCTTCATTATAAAGTTTGCACCTTTATAGATATTTTTTTTTAAGTTTCATGATCATTCCATAAAATCTTAGACCCCAATTCATTTAGAACATCACATTGTTACCTCAACAAACTTTCACGATAACACGTATTCCTCGAGTCATCTTAAGATGCCTAAAACACTGTTTCAATCGTATATACGTCTTAAAGATGACTCTTGGACAATATATGTTAAATTTATAATAACAAAATGTACAAGGTAATTAACGACTCACGAGTTACAATTCCTTAAAGCAACGAAACTTTAAATTTATTTATAGTTCAAACGATGCAAAAATTGTGACGCGAATATTACAAAAGGGTATTGATTAGAGAAAATATAATTCGTGGGTTTAACAATGATATCTTTCCTTAGTTTTGATATGGACCCTTCCAAGGTGTATGGTTGGTAGAACAGCAGATGTTTTCTATGAACTTTCTCTACTATAAGGCTATGCATTAAATGGCGCCCATAACTGCAGTAAGTACGAATCATATAATTATATCAATATTTAACAAAACTTTATCCTTCTCCGATATAGTAGAAACAGATTATAAGAAATGTTCAGTATAAGTAGCAATTCATTAAATGCCAATAAGCGAATCTATGCATAATTGTAGAAAGATTTTTATTGAACAAAAGTCATTGAAATGTTCATTATTGTCACAGTGTAAATTTATTTGAAAATCATTAAATATCCTTTCTACCAACCGCACGCCCATCAAATGAAAAGTTTAACACGCGTAGAAGTGTCACGTCATTAATTGACATCTCGACTGATATTTATCAAAATAATTAAATGGCCATATACAATTCTTTACTACAGATATCATTAGACCTCACTATGCATGTTCTCTCAAGGGCTTAAACATTCTTCTCGCGGATAATTCAATCATATAGTACACATTTCTGCAAAAGTTATTGTATGAAACTTTCAGTGTTTCATATTTGAGTAAAATAATGCCCTGTTTGAATCGTGAAAAACCTTAACTTATTTTCGTGGTACCATTGTGATTCATCTTGTGATTAACTATCCATCCATCTTCCTGTACGGTCTTTAGATAATCTTCTAAAAGTGTCGCAAGGTTACGCCGCTTGAATCGCATCGATTCTTTCACTATATCACGCAGAAATGCAAGTCGTATGTCTAAAGTACCTTGAATTTGGTGCAAATGTGAAAATAACGTGGCATAATCTGCAACAAAAAGATCGTTTTTTTTTTAATAAAATTAAATGCTTCTTAAGTATGTGGAATATCGCGAAATTATTATATTTTTGGAGTATGTAAAAATGTACTGCATACATATCTGCATCCTGTTTACTAAAAACTGTCTTTTAGAACTATAAATACTCAAAAAGTGAAAACATCATAATTACGCACAAATCTTAATTGTTTGAATGTCATCTCGAAAGAACATCTTGCAAAGATAAACCGATTGTCAAGTGTGATTTGAATAAGACAGATATTCTTTCAAACTAAAATACCATTTTATAGGGTATTTACTATTAATCAAACGATATATCATAAAACTAATAATCATATCCGATATAAAGTAAATGGATTACATGTATATAATAGACGTAAAATTGAAACCAAATTGAAAATTGAGACGATTGTTACTAGAAATTATTAATAGAAAGATCCGATTAAAACATTGGAAACTATAAAATAATGATATAATACATAATTATATTAATTAGTAAGCAGTGTCCACCAAAAAAAGCATAATTATATACTCAATTATTTTGAGATAAACAAAACTCCAATGAATAATTAACTGATTTCAAAGAATTCATTATTGTTTAAAAAAATGTTCATTGTAACAGATTAGCTTATTAGTAAACTTATATACATATAGAAGATGTCGTATTATGTCAATCTGAAATACTTACTTGTTCCCCGTCTTCGTACTTCCTTGTAAACAAGTTCTCTAACAGACAAATTATGCCTTCTAATGTCGTCCAATTCCTTCTTGGACAAGGGTGTTGGCTTTTCCGTCTTAGGCTCGTGTTTTTCCTCAACATGATTGGCCAATCTTTCATCGACAGCACTTTCGACTTTAACACTATTTTGATTTTCAGTACAATCATTGGGTGTTAATTGATTACACTCCGTTTTCAAGTGATCTAACCGTTCAATTTTCGTTTCACTTTTTGGAGTTTCAATATTATTCACTACTACTGGTGCTAACGCTGGTGGTATATCCGAACGATTATTAACAACCGGGTCCACTGGAATAGGTTCGAATACCGGTATCATCGGAATGTCCGCGAGACCGTTCACTAATTTTTCTGGCAGATTTGTAGGCACTGTGCTCGGTAGAACGGGAATGCCACTTAAATTTGGTAGAACATTCGAATTGCCAGTTGGAACGACCTGATTCTTCGTTTCATCCATCCATGGTATTGGAGAAACTGGCGGTGTATTGGCGGGGGAGTAGGAAGGCCGTCGAACGACAACGTCTTTAGGAATTGGTCCTGGCTTTCTTTTGTTTGGTGGTGGCCTTGGTGCAAGCGGACCTCCATTGTCAGAAGGTGGTAACGTGCGTTTGATACCACCCCCTTTTGAAGTAGAGGTTGGTCCCGCCATATCTATGTCCGCCTCATCCACCATCATTCTTTTATCGATTTTGAAAGGATTACCTGTACATACCAAGATAAATTAACGGTGAGAATAACGTGTCTGACAGAGCGTAACATTATTACTTAATTAAGCAATATGTAGCTGTGCTATAATTCATATGGAGAGACGTGGGTTTGCTGAACTAATTTGTTGAGTGAATATATAACGATGATACGTCGATAAACCCCTCCACATATTTTCCATCATACCGTGGGGTTGTATACTTCTAAAGCCGGTTTATCTAACTTTTTAAGGTATGAGAGCTATACGACCATCAGTCAAATATATATTCACAGTGACATCGACGTTATGATTAACGTTAAGATTAAATTAAATATTGAAACAGCTCGTGAGTAAATTATTGCAACGATAAAGCAATACTTTTCAGTAAAATAATCATTTGTAAAGGCATAGCTTAGTTATCTACAATTTCTTACCGAACATGTGTTGTCTGACAGGTACACTTTCAATCTCTCTCAAGGGAGGGGTCATGCGTTTGAGATATTCTTGATAATTTCCCATCTGAGCCACCGGCATCGAATGAACGTAATCATCGTCAAGCAATTTTGTATGCAACAACCCAGGTTGTAGAAAATTAGCACGCATCCGAACCACTTGATCAAGAAGGGACTTTCTTGGTACGTCGAAAGCATTTCTATAACTTTGGGCTCCACGCTGCTGTTGTTGATTTCTTACTAATCCAACCACAAATCCACCAAATTCATTAAGCTGGTCTCTGAGTCCCGTAAATTTGTCTTGTAACAGTGGATGCGACACCTGAATTAAATTGAAAATAATATACTCGTTTATTTATTTTAATATACGTTTCCCGCTAAACATTATATTAAACGTAAACATCAATGATAACCCCCCATACGCCAATGAACAGCAGTAGATCTGTTCGTTTCAAAACTTTTCCGTATTCTGAACAGGTTTGCTGCAATGTTTTGCATTCTTATTCAATGTATACTGAACCCTCCATATTAATTGCTCATTCAGAAAATTCTTTTGCGCTGCAAACCATAAGGGATTTGCCCCCTTAATGTATATGTTCTATGACGCGATCTAACTTTAACCGGTGTTCAGAATATAAAAAACTTTATAAACCAACATATCTAATAATTTTGAACCTAGAAAAGCTGCTTATCAATGAATGCTCACTTCTAGCATACTTTGAATATGACATTTCAATACTAAATAAGTCTTACCAAATCTTTCTTCAGTGGTGTTCTAGGAATAACTCGAACGCCTTCAGTTACAGTTGTTGAGTTGCCATTTGCCAAACTCTTGTTCATATTGGCATTGGCGACTTGCTTTGAGATAACTTCGTTACACAACCGATCAAATTCTATCTTTGCCTGATTTTTCAATCGCTTTAGGTAATTTAAAACGCTGTATGACAGCGAATTATCCATGTTGTCAGGAATTAATGTCTGCGCGAGTGGCGTGGGTGCACCCATTCTGGTTAGCGCACGTCTCAATGACTATAAGAATAAAATACAAATTTCGGTTTTAACTTTCCTTGAAAAAAAAAAAATACTATCGTTCAACATAATTCGTTGACAATAATCGATATTAGATATTAAAACTCAATAAGTTTCCGAAAATGTCATTCGTATAGAATTAAAAAAAAAATGTACTAATGAAAATACGTAATGTTCGGTAATATCACAAAGTGATATTTAAAAAAAATCTAATTATTGCTTACCGCTGCATAATAAGTAGGCATTGTTCGCATATAGTTCTGAAATTGCGTTCTCCATTCGTTAGTTGGTTTCAACCGGTGTACCTTGAAGAGTTCTTCTAATAATGGCAATAAAACAGGATAATTGTATGGCATGACAAACAAATTGACGCAGGTCAAATTCGTGCTTGCTTTCAGATAGCCAAAGGGATGTCCAACTTCGCTGGATTTGTAAGAATTGGCGACGAACACTTGCCAGCAAATCGTCGGCTGTTTCCTTGCGAGTATATATTGCGTCAGCGGACTTGGTTCTAATTCATACTTGTCAAACGGTAGGTTTTCGATGACCATCGGTTCTTGACTGGTACAAGTAAACTTAACATTTGGATGAGCCGATCGTGGCGGTAGGGAACTCGCACTCAAATCGGGCCAAAAACTTTCAGGAATCGGCCAGAAACCAACAGCGAATCCTTTCTGCGCTGACCTAGGCACGTAGATAAGTCTCCTGCATGAGTGCCACGCAGTATTGCCAGGAGCCATAGGATTAAGAGGATACTGATTGCGGAGACCATTACTCGCACTGTTTTCATCTTCATTCTCGTCATCTTCTTGATATTGCGCCTCGTTTGCCAATGGTGGAGGATCCGGACCAATTTTTTCGAAATTAATTACTACTCCGGACTGCACTTTTTGAACCAGAGAATCTATACACTGCATCATCATCCTGTGAGACGTTATGCAATACGACCGACCTGTGAAAAAATATCATGTTACTCTTATATAAAGCACATTATGAAAACCAAGTTCATATTTCATTTTTTAATTTACTATGAGAAAGATTATCGAAGTAAAAAATTTAGACAATATTCTAAACTGTATTGTAGCAATTATATAATAAATATTTTGACTATATATGCAGTTAGTACAAAGCTCTTTTTTCTGAAGAAGTCAAATATTTACAAATGATGAATATAAAATGATTAATTGGAGCAATCTTTTGAAAGAATTTCTTTAACATAAATGAACTTATGATTATAAGATATTTCAAGATATATAAATATTATAAGATATATAAATTTCAAAAAGTAGTGATAGGAAACTAGTTTCTTATAAATAGCATAGTATTAAGTTTGTAATTAATTATAATTCATAATTAATCAATTCTCCTTTTACTTCATAGACTAGTTAAAATTTGATGTGTAATTATTCGTATTTACCTCCAGTAACTTCACACATAGCATCGATTGGTGACGCATCGCTTGCAACCAAGCCAGTATCTCTCTCTATTGCAGGTGTACCAGAAAGTCTTAATACCAATGAAAACAATCGTTGATCCCATCTAAACGGCTCTTTAGTCAATTCGGACCCAGGAATCGGAGAGTGCATTGGCAATGTAAACTAGAATGTAAAGACAAATAAACGTAATTCATAAGACATTGAAATATATTACTTAATCCATATTATTGGATTACTACTAATTAGAAGACTTAATTTGTATAATTTTGAATTTAATGAATGAAATGTATGTTTCATGAAAAGTAAAATTTTTTAGAATCTATAACAAAATACTGTCATAAAATAACAAAGAATAACTAATCTGTATCAACAAAATAATTGTAATAACAGATAATAAAACTACAAATATCTTACATAGTCTATTTATTGCTAACTAAAGATCGCCAAATGTCAACAATCATAAACTACTCGATGTTAAAGCATATTGTTCAATCTAGTAATTGGTATTGGCAGTCTTATACGAAGTAATTAAAAACTTGAAGAAAAAAATAAAAAACAAGATACACTTGTTTCTACACAGGCTATTTCTCCAATTTTTCCTTCGTATGCTAATTCTTTCTTACAGTAATGAAATATGTAACAGTGAGTCTTGTGACCATGCTCGTATAGTTATTTATACAGTAAGGTATCAAACTCAAATGAATAATAACTTTTGTTAGTTTAAGCATTGGCCATTGGCAATTTCTAGACTGTCTTAATATTACTCAACAAGTGATATTGTATTCAATGGGAAGGAATAATGAAAAATATAAATAGAATGGAGAAAAAAGAAAACTAAAAATGTAGCAATGATACAATGATGCAATAAGAATATATGAAGTCGTATCAAAACTTACATCTTGATGAACTCCACTATTAGTTGTATATTTTCCCCCATCAGTGATAACCACAATGACAGATGGTTCTAAATAAAATGGACATCTGCCCTGACCATATGTATCTATGCCTGTTTGCATACGATTTATGTTCAAGACATCCAGTGCATGCTTCAATGCTGCACCTAGTGTCGTCAATCCGACGCACTGTAGATTTTTAAGCTCATTCATAAACGTCGCCAAATTTTCTTTCCACCCAGCCTGAAATACATAATATAATATAACCTCTCTTTTCATAAAATACCTCAATTACTAATATTAAGCATCCTCAATATGAATACATATGATGACAAATAGAAATATAAAATATAAGAATCAACTTCACATATGAAAAATTAATTTTACATGGTTTATTAAGAAAAGTATAATTATTGTAGTATAATTCTGATCATTGAATATAATTTGTATACCACATTAATAACATCTAAAGGTGAACAAATTTCAAGAATATAAAAAAGAAGGTAATTAAAGAAGAAAAATATAATAACTTTCAGTATATTTTTGATTTTACTATCTAATACTTTTTTAAAATATAGAAGTATATTATTCAATATAAATAATATCACAGTGATATATTACAATAGGTCCATTTTCTTCAAATATTCAAATATGTATAAAATTAAATGAGCAAACCATATTTATTTCAGAGCAGAATTGACAATTCATTTGATTCGAGCCACAATTAGAAGCAGCAAAGTTAGCTGATCAAAAGTATCTTAAATAAAATTTCTTTATCAATACCATCTTTATCGTGATCTTATTATATATAAATTTAAAAAATATAACTCTTAGATTAATGTAGATTGCTGTTCTAAACAATGTGTTATAATTCAGTGTATACTTATTGACTTATTTCCTTAACAAATGAGAAAAATTAATAATAATAGGACAAGAACAGTGTATATGTATTACGAAGCTATGAATATTAGGTTTTATAAGTAATTTTTTGTTAAATGCTTTCATAGGAAACACATTTTAAGCTAATGTGCTTTATTATAATGTAACAAGCAAGTGGATATAATGACAGAAACTTAAGGAATAAGAATGGCAGAAAATTAAGTAAGCAAACTATATGCAGATAGGTAACAAGCAAGAGAAGAGAGAGAAGGATGAACGGGTGAACAGACGAACGGATAAACCGACACCTAATCACTCAGTTAGTCAATGTTCATTGGAAAAAAAAAAAAATTAAAAAAGAAAAAGTAAGAAAGCATTGCAACAAATTTGCCGAGGAGCAATAGATACCTTAATATTATGGGGCGGATCTTCGAATGTAAGCAGCATGTACCGATCCCCGCGGCTTTCTGGCGATCGTTGTCGCACCTAGAAGAGAATTGGAATTCAGGATATTAAGATCTTTATGCGAAATATTTTTTCTCACATGATTAGAAATAACACTATGCTGTCGCCTTCATATCAAAGAGAAAAACTATGAGCGTACCTTTACAAAAGTCTCCACGGCACTTTTAGCTACATCCAAAAGCGTAGGGCGCCCGCCCAAATAGGCCCTCTGATTCATGGAGGCCGACGTGTCGATTAGAAAGACTATTATGGTCATCTTCACGGAGCAATCACGCTCGTCCCCGAGGTTGTACCCACGGCTCGAGACGTTCGGAAGTCGAAACTAGCTAGCTAGGGGCCCTACGGCAGCGTAGCGCATAGCTGCTTCAGCCATTCAACGTTCCGGAATCCGACGAAAGCTCTTCTCTTATGGCTCGCTGTGCTCTGATCCGCTGTGCAACGCCGTGTACTCCTTTCTGATGTGTTTCGAATCTCAACTGATCTCGACTGTCGAGCGTGCGCTAGTCGACAGCAGCTGAAAGGCAGGCACGAGATCACAGTATTGTGAGTTGGGAATAGGGCAAGTCTGTCTATCTGCCTGCCTGCTTGCCAGCTCTCGCCGTTTTCTTTCTCTCTTTTTATTCACTCTTGTGCCTTCTCTCTTATGCATCATACGCACGCACACAATCTCACACCCTCTCCCGCTCTTCTTCGTCGTTGCACGTATATTTCTTCTCTCTCTCTCTCTCTCTCTCCTACTCGCATAACCTCCCTCAACACTTAACTCACTCCCCACTCATAGGGATTATATTATCTTCGTCTTATAAACTTGCCTGTTTCTTACTTTCTCACTCTTTCACCTAAATTGCATTCTATCCCTACCGTAAACGTAAATCCCGCACGCCTCTTGCTTGCTCCTTCGTTTATACTCAAGCTCCATCCCTCTTGTAGTTTCCTGGACCTATGTCGCATTCCCATGCCGAACCACGTGACTCACTGGGAATCATTCTATTGGATCCCCACTTTTAGAACGCAGGTAGTGTCGTATACCGTGCCGCTAGTGTGAGTAAACATCACAATGCATTCAATGAAAGTGTGTACGTACACTTAATTTATTGTTAGTGAAGTAGTGATGACTTCATATTGTAAATTCAAATGTATCAGTATCACAATTGACATCGATATCTGTGATCCTATTCTCTAATTTGTAACGACGGTGTCGTTATCGTTACATTGATAATTGGATTTTAGCCAATCGCCATTTAGACCTATAAGAAATAATGTATTGCGATTGGATAAAGTGCAGTTATTGTCAACTAAAGATACTAAAATAAGTTAGAGAATAAAGTTACTTACCTTTTCACGAACAGCAAACCATTGGTTCAGTAGCTCGAGGAACGTGCTGATTGGTTGATTTTGTTCATGTGGTCACGTTTGGTGAAACCAACCAATCAACATGGTTTTCTTGCTGCTGAATCCAGTTATTTACTGTTCATGAGAAAGCACCTTACTGGCGTGCTCATTCGTATGTGCTACTCGAATATTGTTTATTATAATAAATTGATACTATGAATGAAGTTATAAAATGTTCTGATAGTATTTATTATTAAGTCATTAAATTTTCCATATTAATCGCGGTGTATGTCAGAGCGTACGAATATAACTAATCGCAAGTGATTGGGATTTGAAAAAATGAATATTAAATGTACTTTCGAAACAGATCAACTTACGATTAGCTATACTGAGTACAATTTAATGGTAAACGTCATTCATTATTGATATGATATTCCTCTTTTTCATCATTAAAGAATCTCATTTACAGTCAACTGTATTTTAATTGATATATGAATATTTACTTAAAGCCATTTTTGTTTTTACACAGATATTCAATGGTGCAATTACTCATGTGCGTAAAAATTAGTAGGGACGTGAACTTTCTACGCACATTTATTCAGGATTCCCAGCAAACACATTTTTATATCCTTGTTAGAACACATGTCATAAAGTCATTCTAAATAGCACTTTTTAAAAACGCCTTAAAGGCGACAACTCAAGGACATCTTACAAAAGATGTCAAAATTGAGACATCCATGATTCGTTTTGAGCAAGACGTATGCGATAATATTATATACAAAATATACAAAAGACGGAAATATTGCGGCAAGTAAAATCAATATACCCCGATAGGTTTTTATGATGGTCGCAATGTGCGGTATTAGATTGATGTATGCGATTGCCTAAAAGTTTACAACTATTCTATTGCATTACCTTGTAGAAATTACAAATTTCAAATAATTCACTAAATTTACGTCGCGCTAGAATTGACATTTTTTTTGTATTAATTTAATTGAACATTTACTCAAAGTATATCTTAGGTTCCTATATTTTTCTTAGTGAATTTATTTATTTAAAATATTTGTAATATATGATGGAGTTTATGACATCATTGTATGTAATAATTTAACAATAATTATGTAATATCATTGATTAATATAAATATGAGCACATCTTTCATTCTTGTTCGGTAAAATTGAAAATATATATGTGTTCTAGGCGGTAGGATGTGAAATAATCAACTGCCATCTAAAGTTTATCTCTCAAACCTATATAGCACAGTAATACTTTTAATTAGCATACTTTATTAAAAGTGTGTTAGCGTAACGTAACAGCCAGAACATGCTCCAGCCTCGACTATTCTTCCATGCTCGTACCCGAATAAAAGTCTAGCAAACTGGAGAAAATTATTATGTATAATAATGTTCAACCTAACCTAACCGAACAAATATTTCAATACAGTCAGAAGAACGTCAGATTAAAACGCTGATAAAGACGTCGTCATTTCGACTTCATTGAGACATCATAAATCACGACACACGACGTTTTCCAGATGTCTTAAAGTTGAAGTTGTAACATTCTTTTAGAACGTCGGTAGCAAATTGGTGATGCCCAAAAGTCAGACGTCTTTATGCTAACAGGGATGTAACGCGTCTGTTGTAATTTCGTACTCATATCCTAGCGGATTTATCGTGCTTGCATTTTTTTCGGTTTAAATTGATCACTTTCTGTTATAAGCGTCAATCCAGTGAAAAATTGATAACACTTTGGATAATAATACCTTAAACTCATAGAGGAATTGTATAAAAATTTGGAGAAGTTTTATTATTTGATTAAAAAGTTATCAACTGTTCTGACAACCTTTTTTTTTGAATGGGCTGGAATAAAATTGAGGCGAAATCTGATAATACTCAGTAATAAACCAGTACAAAAGTGACTCACGAAATTTGTAAGCAGGCGCGCATTAATTGAAGTATTTATTTATGAATCAAATCAATTGAAACGCATTGAGATGCACTACTTATGTGCTTCTCAAGTTATTGTTAATTAAAGTTATAAAACTATTATTTAGTTACGGCATTGTCGCAATAGCAGCTGAGCTCTCGCGTATATATATATACAGCGAAAAAAACACTGCCAAGTTTTCTATGTATAGCATTTACATATACATTTTTTGGTCTCCGATTAGCAAACTATCACTTCCATGACAAATCAGATGTTCGTTGTGTTACGAAATTGCCTGGTAACATTTGGGATACAATAAATATTTAAAGTTCAAATTACCTAGTTCACAAGCAATTGTACAAATATGAACAGGCATGACTTACATATCTAGCAAAGAAAAGTACTATAAAGTAGCAATATTATTGGAAACTGCATCAATCCACTGTTCGTTAATATTAATTACATGGGACTCCAATATCAATAATTTGGTTTAGTAATATTAAAAAAAAATTTTTTATCGTGATTCGCCAATAAAATTAACCTCTTGAAAAGTAACGGTAACGCAAAAAACATGTAATTTCTATTGAAATTAGTGTGAATGTCACTTCAATTTTATTACTGTCTGAAAAAATAATTTCAACGTCATCATTCGTTTCTGTGTATCAATATGGCTCCTTCTTATATGGACCATGATGATATAAGATTTAAATTCCTGTCAAGGGTGATTCGATTCGATGATAAGGCGACGAGTGTTGAACACAGCGAAAAAGACTTGGATCCAATTTGCGAATTATATGAAGATTTTATTTCAAAATTTACAAAATATTATACTCCGACATCTTATTGTGCAATTGATAAGCAGTTGAGTATAGCATGAAAATCGTGATGTTAAATAACTCGACCACATTTTATATATAGACTGTTGAGCTATACATATATGAATAAGAACAGTCGATAAGGAAAATTCAAATAGTATACCATCTTACTATGTTCGGAAATTGTCGGAACCTCTGCAAGGGAACATGCATAATATTATCTGTGATAATTTAATTTCATCTGTGGACATTTTTTACAAAATGCTTCAGGAGCATTCTTTGACGATGTTTGGAAAACTCGAAAAAAAAAACCAATCGACAAATCCCTGAAGACACTTAAAAATCAGGACCCGTACATTCGTCAAAATTAGGATTCGATGAGATGAAAACTCTCGTTAGATACATTCAGAGGGAAAACAAAATTTTTCATCTCCTCTCATTTTTCTACTACATGGCAGAAATCTGCCAGGTCATAAACAATCCGGCCATAATTACCTTTTACGCTGTAAAAGAAGAAACTGATTGCTTCGATCACATGTGTCATGAGTACACCACAGTGAAAAAGCTCTTCGATAGCCTCTGAGGTTCTGGTCACGGACTTATAAATGGAAAGCAGCAAGGGAGGCTTTTCCTACGGGCGCCATTTTGGATCTTGTGACTATATGGACATTGTTTATATGGTACACCAGGTATTACTGTATTGGAGAATCAGTATACGAGCATGATTGTCATTTTGGATCTAATCTAGACAAGACAGAGTTTTTAAAAATTTCTTAAAGAGTTCTAAATTCTGAGTAAGACGTCGGAAAAGTTAATCAGAACATGCTTAGAATGAGGTCTTTAACAATTCCAATGCGTCGAAATCAAAGCTCGTAAAGGCGACACAGTTCGGGATTAGAAAAAATTTCTTCCTTGAGATGTCTAAAATAATACATGTATGCTTCAATATTGTGTTTTAAAATGATAAAATAATAGTTTACACTTTTTTCTTTGTCACATCATTTTATTAATTTTTGACAGTCGTTCTTTTTTTTTATTAGTGTATCTGAACCGATCGCTTGCTTGGTGCACCATTTCCTAATCACCTTTTAAAGAGATGATATCGTATCATTAGCGCGCTGTGCTCATATGATTGCTACATACAATTTACACACGAATTGTTGAGGTAATCAAATCGAAATTTATGGAAGGTTTATGTGTGCACAGTGCTCTCATTATACTGTTTTACCGACAACCATAAACTGTTCAGTATTTAGTCTCGAAACGATACAAACGAAATACGAGACCGTTAGTGCAAATTCGCTGCTGTGTATAATCAAAGGGTTAATGATTGGAGGTTATTGTAAGCCTAGGGATATAAAAACAAAAAAATAGGAACAATGCGTTTCCAAATTGCGCGTGGACAGTCCACAGCACACATTTAACGTCGCACAACTCAGCGCTGAAAGGGTTAAAAATTATAATCGTTAATATTAATATGTGTGAAAACGTCGAAGTTCAAAATTACTGCTGCTACAGTCAGTTATACGAATATGTACATACAAGCATTATGTACATGCATCGCAAGGAAAAGTACATTATTATAAAACTATATTGGAAGCTGCATCAATGCACTATTCGTTAGCATGGTCAGGTTGTATCATACTGAAAATAACTCATACTGGAATGCCACTCACACTCGACATGACAATGCGACGAAAAATACGGTGATACCACAATCAACTCGTTACAGAGCTCCTGTCACACGAAACCACTGATTTAGCAGTGGATTAGACCGGAGAGGAATTTATGATTAGTCGTCAGGAAATTTAAAAACAAACTGAAATGATTAGTAAAATTGTGACTAATTCATTTTTAGAGACTACGGTTCCTCTGAACAATTTAATGTGTTATTCGACAGCAATTATGAAAGCAATATAAAAACATTATATTATGCAATTAGTGCGTAAAGTGAACTTTTTTCACGAGCCGTGATCGTCGCAAACGAGTTGCTGGTGAAGCCGACGATGAGTCTTGTCGCGATCACGCAAGTGAAAAATAATCACGCACCAGTTGCATACATTATTTTTTGCACGACCGCCAGTAAAGTTTATGTGTAAAATTTGATTTTTAATGCGTAAAGTGTATTTTTCACATTACACACAGTTTTAAAAAAGTATACATTACGCACTGAAAATCGAACTTTATACACTCACGGCCATGCAAAAACACTAATTTATATATCCATATATATATTGTGATGTGATTTTTCAATTTACGGTCACAAGGCGACTCCGACTATCGATTCAGATAACGTTCTCGCTTTCTGGTTCCCTTCTGGTCGCCATCCTGCTCAGAAGCTACGTTCTCGGGTTGATTCGTATAGGTACGCCAATGCTCTCGAAAGATTTCGTTATTGTTTAGTTGAGGTCGAGGTGGTCGAATCTGCCGCGGGGAGATAGTCTCGACGTACCGAGTTGCCCGGCAGAGGAGAAGAGTAGAGGAACCGACGGAGACGTCTCCACGGATCAGCAGAAGCCCGGCTGAGACACCGGCGCCCCGTTGGAGATGGGCAAAGTGCTGTAGAGCGGGCGGAGATATAGTTTTGATACGGTTAAGGGCTGGGGAAGAACCCCTGACCCGAGTTAAGGTTGTGGTACTCAGCTGTCGTCTGATGTCCTGGGGAGGCGGCCGTGGAGGATCTCCAAAATTTACGTACCGATTAGCTAAGGAACGCTCTCGATTTGGTTTAAAGGAACGACTCGAGGGAAAGGAAGAGTTATCGGCTCTAAGGATCTCGACCAATCAGAATGATTAGTTCTCGAATTTGGCTATTGTCAAATCAGTCTGTCTCAGGGCACCGGCCGAGGTGTCACAAACTGGCTCGCGTTCCCATGCTATCTGTTAATAGTTTTTCTAGCTGCGTTTCGATACGGTATAGAATGTTCTCGTTTGTGTAGTTCTCGCGTTGCTCTCGCGAAATCCAGGAAATTCTATGGATTTTCTGTGAGTGTTTCGGAGGTGTAGTGCTGTGCCCTAGTGCAGTGTCTACCCGAGTGTCCTTTGGATACAGTTCCCGGTCTTTACGGATTAGCTGAACCACTTCCGGTGAGCAGTCCCAATTTATTCATTGATGAAGGGATTTCAATTTTATAACTTCGATTCGGTCTGTTACGTTCTCAATCCGTTGCTCTCTGTATCTCGGACTATTTGCCTGACTCTTATTCCGATCCTCTCTACCTCAACCTAGCAGCCTAAGCGGCCGTGCATTTCCGAAACCGGTCGCTCCCGTTCGTGCATCCAGTTGCGTTTGCTGATTTTACGCGACCCCAAAGATCAGCACCTACGATTGCGTTTCTCGATTTTACGCGTCCCTAAAAATCGACAGGATTCGTTAAAAGTTATCGCATTATCTGATAGGTTCCGTCAGAGCTCTCGTTTTGGCGGAGTTGGGCCTGTTCCACCCCAACTCCCAGGTCATACCGGCTCGTCAGTTCCCAGTGAAGCAAGAATTGACTGGCGGTCGCCTGGCTTACGGATGCATAAGCGAAGGGTGGACGGCCGAAGGTAACGTAGGTTAGTTCTCGGATTTTTCGTTATCGGTGTCGAGTTAAGAAAATACGTTACAATATATATATGCATTTATCTTTCGTATAGCTTGCGGACAGGGTACCATAAAGCGGCGTTCACAATAGCGATCTGATGCGTTAAAAAAACTACTACCTTGGGACATCACAATATTGAAATTTTACCTTATCCTAACGTGACGAGACTCCGGGTGTCTAGCATTAAAAAAAGTTGAACAATTCTGGTCCTGAAAACAGCTGTTACGCTGATAAAACTGAGACCAGACCTCCAAACAGCCACATGTCTTCAAAGTAGCCAATACGTAAATAAAATCGTCTCCAAAATACCCCAACGCCCAATTTATCTATGTATATTAAATTTAAATTGAATATTAACTTTTAATAACTATTCAAAAAAAGTAAAAATTATAATAATACTATATGCATAAGTCCTTGTTGTAATTCAAGTAATAGATGTCTAATATTGCTAACAAGTTGTTATTTTGTTCAAGTAATTACGTTTGCTAGCATAATTACAACGTACATTTACAACAATAGCAGCACAAAAGAATCTACTTCGCTTGATGCAACTATTGCCAATTTTTTACTGCAGAAATTATTTTTAATTATTTTGTGCACGTTGAATAAACTGGCATTAATATCTTTATTTTTATTTCATAGCAAATGTAAAGCATAGTTTTAGCAAAACTTTGCAGAAAAGTATTTCAACTATTTTTTACAGACATTTTGTGTTATCTGGGTTTATTCCAAGTGTTCAAGAAATTTCAAGCTTTTGCAAGCATAATGTTATTTGCAAATATTAATTATTCATGTCAGTATATAAGTATACAAAACTTATTCACACGAAGAAAAATGCAAAAGAAAGTACTTGCAGCGCTTGTTCTACAAAATTTTCCGCGAATGCCACATACGTTTACGTAATACTAATTGCCAAGAAATAAAAATCTCTATAAAACGTGTTTTAAATAACCCAATCTTAAAATCAAGTTTTAGCATAGGTATGTATTTTTATTATTTATTGTAATTAAAATATTATTTGAGAAATAATTTGATAAGTTGATAATATTTAAGTACTCATTTTTTCAGAAACCATTTTCGAGATAAATTACCCCGAATTCTGAAAAGACTTAGATTTGTCTCTCGTTACCTACACTTTCTGTACTTTTCAAAAAGTGGATGATATTTTCAAGTAACCAATAACAATTTGAAAAGTACAGAATATGTGGGTAACGAAAACAAACCTGTTGGGTGTATTTCGTTTACCCAACACTTCAGCACACATCGTAACACTCCTGTTTCTGTTACAGCTTATGACCTTCCGCAACAATGGTAGCAGGCTACGGTCAATGGGCAAAGACCATCAAGCTGAGACGTTATAAATCAGACCCAAAGCATTTTGCAAAACGGTTAATGAAACATGAGTGTGTAAAGTGTTTTGGTGAAGGAAAAACATTCACTGTTTTGCACAGATTCATAAACTAAGTTTACTGCGCCTTCAATGTTAGTTTAGAGTTAATTCTTATTGAAAATTGTTACAGTATAACCTCAATTTATAAAACTACGCAAAATTAACACTAATTGTAAGCTTTCATGCTTAGGAATACGAATGTAAATTACTATATATTTTTATAAAATGTATAATATCTATATACTTACGTTTTAGATATCAAAATGGAAAAGGAATCCTCATCAAAAAAAATTAAATCTTCAAATTTAATTAATCAGTTTATAATGGAGAGAATAAATGTAGGGTCTTATAATGAAGTTAAAATGTTTTAGTTGCAACAACTTTTATATATATTGATATATATACATTTTCAGGCCGCAGAGTCTATAATGCATTTTCGATTTGATAAGAAAAGGGTCAGAATTATCACAAGCATAGATGAGGTAGCTGGAAAATGTAAAGGAATTGTTTATTGGATGTTTCGTGATGCCAGAGTTCAGGGTAATATCATGCAATGAATAGTGCTGTGCTATGTTACGCTATGATAATATATTTAATAACCTAAATTAATTTACTTTTTATTTTATGAAATTAGAAATACATAGAATAGAACTAGTTCAAATATAAACAATTTATGAGATATCCGTAACTGATAAATATTAGTCATATATTGAATATATAAATCCTAATATATTACATATAATTACTGTTTATAAGTACAAGTTCAACTAATTATAATGTTTTCCTTTTACAATTTTCAGATAATTGGGCATTTTTGTTTGCACAAAAGGTAGCAAATAAAAATTCTGTACCATTACATGTGTGTTTTTGCATATTACCAACATTTTTAGATAGTACTATGCGGCATTATAAATTTCTTCTGAAAGGTTTAATGGAGGTTGATGCAGAATGTAAACAGTTGAATATAAATTTTCATCTACTCCATGGAGAACCGAACCAAGCAATCTTAGATTTTGTCCAAAAGTATAAAATGGGTGCTGTCATTACAGACTTTTTTCCACTACGATTACCTCTGTTTTGGCTTAATGATCTTAAAAAAAAACTACCAGACAACATTCCATTATGTCAAGTAATTTAAAACCTTTTCTATTTATTTTCTTAAAGTACTATCATATGGATGAGATAAGTACACCTAAGTAAATCCTGTAATCATTTAAACCAATGCTTAGCATATATACATTATTGATATGAAATAATTTTAATAAAAACAATTTATTTTAGGTTGATGCACATAATATTGTACCATGTTGGATTACCTCAGAAAAATTGGAATATTCTGCTCGTACAATTCGAAATAAAATAAATTCTAAATTGGAAGATTATCTGACACAGTTCCCACCAGTCACAAAACATTCCTTCTCAACTAATCAAAAATTTAAAAAGAATGATTGGGAGAATGCTCTGAGGAAGTTGGATATAGAAGAATCTGTAAAAGAAGTACTTTGGGCTGTACCAGGATATAAAGGTGGCATTTTAGAATTGCAAAGCTTTTTGGATAATCGCTTGAAACACTTTCACACTATGCGTAACAATCCTTTAAGCAATGCTATAAGCAATTTGTCCCCATGGTTTCATTTCGGTATAATATCCGTGCAGCGATGTATTTTAGAAGTATCAAAATACAAAAGAATTTATAAAGAGTCTGTGGAAACATTTATGGAAGAAGCAATTGTGAGAAGAGAATTAAGCGATAATTTTTGTTTCAACAATAAAAAATACGATGCTGTAGAAGGGGCTAATCAATGGGCCATTGATACTTTGAACCAGCATAGGTGAGATCAATTAGAGTTCATATTAGCATTGTGAATAACATCTATTATTCTTTTCTTACTCATTTTAGAGTACTAACTCCCGTCAAAATTGATATACTTTTCCTTCTTTTGCAGAAGCGACAAACGGGAATACATTTATAATATAAATGAATTGGAGCATTCTTTAACTCATGACGATTTATGGAATTCATCCCAAATTCAGTTAGTGCAAGAAGGAAAGATGCATGGCTTTTTAAGGATGTATTGGGCAAAAAAGATATTAGAATGGACACATGATCCTGAAGAAGCTCTCAAATGGGCGATTTACTTGAATGACAAGTACAGTATAGATGGTTGCGATCCCAATGGATATGCAGGTAAATAGTAACTGATAATTTCACGCTTTTCTATTTTGAGCACAGAAATATATAAAATATACGTATTCACACATAACATGATAAAATCACGTTAAATATCAGGCAGATGTATGAAAATATTCTACAGTAAAATATCTCAATAGCGGAGATTTTTCCTGACCTCTTCCTCCGTAAAATTGCATAATAACGTAATTGTCTATCCCCACTTTCTCTATACTCTTCTTCATGCTTTTCCCGCTTTCTGTAATCGCGCTTATTTACTCACAAAATAGGTTTCTGCGCATGCGCAACTTGAAACAGTGAGGAGTTATGTTATTGAGAGATAACTGGTTCTAAGCGTTACGATATTGAGAGGTTTTTCTGTACAGTTTTTATCTTGCTTTTCTTTGCAATATTTGAAAAATATTTTTAATTATTAATTTGAAAAATATAAATATTCAACATTCAATGTAAATATCCTTTCCTTGAAACGTTAAGTTCCGATTAATACCGATATGAGAGATAATCTTATTTATTAAAGACCAAAAATAACTTTCATAAGAGATGCCATACGAGATAAACAATTACTGTAGGTGCTGTTACCAGAGATCAGACTGTATCAATTACCTGCGATTGTTATAATTATTTTGTGCACAACTATACATCAGTTCCACTTTGAGGGGACTAATTTACACTTGGGTTCGTAAGGAACTAGTAACTCAAAGTGAAATTGATGTCGTAGAAGGACTTAACTTGTTCTGATTGTTAAAATTCTTTTCATATATTTCCATTATCAGTTTTAATCTTTTCACACAGGATGTATGTGGTCAATTTGTGGAATACACGATCAAGGTTGGAAGGAGAGAAATGTATTTGGAAAAATAAGATACATGAATTACAAAGGTTGCGAACGAAAATTTGATGTGAAGGCATTCGTTAAAATGTGGGGTGGCAAAGTGTACAACAAATAAGTAGTACATACGTAGTACAACAAATAAGTATATGTACATATGTAATATTTAAATATATAATATAATAGGTAAAATAAAGATATACATACCACAGACATTGGTATATATATAATATCTACATATACCAATGCCTATCGTATGTATATCTTAATATACATATTTAAAATAATTCTAGTACCCAAATCTGTATATACATATATAGTATTTGTTATTGATACAGTATTATGTTGCAAAGCCATGACATTAATTCATTTAAGGGGGAAACCTCGTGTAAAATTATGAAAATTTCAATATTTGTTTTAGTGCTTTAAAATGTTCTAAATTCAATGCAGAATGTTCTTAGGAAGGTTTTAGATCGATATTTAATGTCGTTCTCAACATATAGCCCAAAGCGCGAACCTACCTCTCTGGCCGCACTGCCTCGCAGCGCGTCTCCCTTAGTTACGAGCGCTAGAGGCGAAGCACTGATTTATTATCTCTACTATTGTCATTTTTGAAAAATTCATTCGGAGTTCAGTTACTTTGTAGTGTGTTGTAGTACAACACGCTTTTAAAATGCAATCGTATTCGAAAGGACAGATTGGAGATACAACTCGAGCGGCTAGGTCACGTAAAAGCCGAAACATTAAACGCGTTTTTCTCGAAATAGCATTTTTCGAATTTATGGGCAAGATATCTCAAAAAATACTTGTTCCACTGTGCTCCGATTTTTTGTACATCTGTAAAATAGTAATACCTTCTATTTGAATCTACACGTTTTTAAATATTAAGTAAAAAAAACTTGAACAAAAAATGTATAAAGTTTGAAATTTTTACCGAAAAATAAATTTTTTTTTCATAACGTCAAATTTATAAATTTTCAATATTTTCCACATCTTATAGGTTGAACTTCGAATTATACTTCTTATTAACAAGTTATTTTCTCCCGAATGTCTCAGGATGCATCGCAAGGCCGCTAGACTCCCCATAAATTGAGCATCTTCGCTTCAACACGTTTCACAACGACGCTAATATCTCCATTTTGATTTTTAAAAATACAACAAAACTATTTGTAAGCACTCAAAACATTGTTGTTTAAGACTTTTATACTAAGAATATTTCTAATGTGGAATTTCTTTGAAAACAAAAATCATGAAAATTCCCTGTTTTCAGCCTTTTACACGAGGTTCCCCCCCTCAAGCAAATATCTTTGATTATAACTATCATTTTAAATAATCAAAGGAATAAAATTGTACCTTTTTGTCCGTAGAGTATATTTATATTACTATTTTTTTTAATCAGAACGACTTGCCCCATATTATCTGCACATGGAAATTCATCGAGGTTCAAAAATTAATTATACTATATTTATTTTTCTAATTGTTATATATATGTACGAGGTAGAGCAGAGTAGAGTACGAGGTAGAACCAGTAGAAGCGCTACTGGTTCCTGGCTCCATGCCGGCAATTTTCGACAACTTAGACGAATTGGTGAAGCGGGATTTAACAACAATATGCATTTCTTCGTTTTTATAGTTCATTTAGATATCGGGTGGATCCGCAACGGTACAAGTTCGTCCTCCGTAATCAAATTGTCGCGGCCGCACAGCGGACCCGCTATTTAAGCCTCGTCCGCTTCCAAAGGGAATCAAAGAAACAGAAGCAAGAGGGCGGAAATCAAAATAGCAAAATCAAACAATACTCCTTCCTTCGTCAGCGGGAACAAGTCAGACGTGACCCTGGATGGTTAAACTGTGATATATATGTATATATAAAAGATTCATATTGTTATTATATTATAACAATATAAATCTTCCTGACTTCCACATGTAATTAATACATGACGATCAGGAAATTTAATTGTTCGATTAATTAATCAAAACTATTTATTAATGAATTCTATTTACAACAGATTATTACAGTAAACTGTAATTATCTATAGCTTTAGTGTCTTGATCTGCTTGTTTATTACTATAATAAATGTCACCATTTGAGAATACTATGTAAGATAGTGCGAAAGTTTTCGAATTTAATTCCTCCGCAAATTCGTCACAATTCGGTAACCGTACTGCAGACGTATTAAAAGCATTATTTGGATTAATTTTGTATTTTTGAATGATATCTAATCTTTTTTCATTTTGCAGCAATTGTCTTTTTTCTTTGTTACTACTAGAAAATTGTTTATTCTGCTGGTTTGGTTTTTTCAATTCATAATCAATAACAGTGGTAGGAATGTATCGATTTTCATCAGAGATCATTTCTTTTTTCGATCTGCTGTGGGCATGTTTCTCTTCCATTTTAGAATACTTATTATTCTGACTTATCGTACTTTTTTTCTTTCCTTTATCTAACACATTTTCATTCTTTGAATTCACTAATCTGCCCAATGGCGATTTGTCATTTTTATTAATAGATGACACTTTATTATCTTGAATATTTTTCAATCTGTGCATTTCTTGTACTATTTTTTCTTCATCATCACCTAATTTCTCGTTATGTTTATATGTATCATTCGTTTTTTGTGATTTCTTCATGGAGATATCAGAAATGTTGAACTTTTCTCGAGTTTCAGATTCTATGTTAGTGCGTTGTGTTCTGTCACGCGTTACGTAATATCTTTCCCCCCTCTTACGCATTCTGTAGTAATCTGAATAATATTTCGAGTTAGCATTCAAACTTTTTGTAAAGCTTTTTTTATCACGTAATTCGTGTTTGGCATCGATAGCAGGCGATTTCAGTGACGACGCTTGGTTTGCTATTTTATTTATTGGGCTTATATTGCTCTCCAAGTTTATGCTCGTATTGACAACATTCGTATTGTCCAGATAATGTTTTTTATCGGTAAAAATTGGCAAATTATCTTCCTGATTTACTTTCACCTCATCATAATTACGCAATTCTGTATCTTTTACTTCATTCTTAATATTTACTTTATCATTGTTAAACACATTTAGCATACTCTGTTTCCATTCTAAATGTAAAATAAGAATTTTTATTCTAACTCACTATATGTATGTGCATAATTTTTCTCTCAAAAGCATTTCAGTATTGTTTACTTTTGTCACATAAGGGATTATTGTATTTATGTAGTATATATGTTATTTATTAAAAAAAATGTAATCTATACCTGGCATTGTTGAAAATTTATGTGGCTTCCACGTTTTAAGGCTATTATTTTTCTCTTGTATGCTTCTGTTATACTTATATACATTTTTAATACTTCCGTCATTGTCAGATTTAAGCATATAATTCCACAGAAATTCTCTTGGATTTACTCCAATTGAGTTTGCTATTCTTTCAAGTTTTTCTAATTCTTCATTGTAAAACGCTGCCATAGAAATATGACGTAGAAATATGTAATATGAATATCAATTGAATTTTCTCTTTAATAATACTATTTACCTTTACATGTGTGAGGATTCTGCGTTCGTCTTATATTGTTAATGTTACAAGTTTGGGAACAAAAAAGAACCAATCTGCATATCGGACACCAAATTAAGACTTTATTGTGCATCATTAAGCATTCAAAGCAAACCATGAATTTCTTCACCTAGATAGTGCAGAAACAGTGAGCATAAGTGATACAGAACAAATATTTCTAAATTTCGTTAAACCATGTAATCAGTAATATACACAGTGATCCAATTCAAATTTTTCACTACCTTCAAAGCACGTCAAAATCAAAAAGAATTCAATGAAGTCGGACTCAGTATAATTTTCATCAATCTTTTATTAATAATTACCATTCAAATTCCGACAGTCAACTATCATATTTTTTTTTTTCAAAATATTGATTTCTAACCATCATCCACTAGACCAGTACATTATTTATATTGAAACGATCAATGAAATTACGCAATAATATATTATATATTTATAAGTGGCATACTTAAAGTATTCTAACGTTTGTCGCTCTTTTTCTAATACTGTTTTCACTGTCCCGAATATCGTAATGTAAATTGAATTAAATGTGTATATTATATATCTAACAATACCAGGGATTCTTTTTATGAAATTCGTGTTATTTAATACATAACTCAAATTTCTCACGTAATTGTGTCACGTGAAGAAATTAGGATATGCATGCTATTTTAAAGATAAACGATCGCTTAAAGTGCAAATTAGTCCAATCGCTATTATAATAGATAAAGAACTTACATCAGGATCAGTTTCGGGCGGATGAATAACGTGCCTTTCAGAACATTGTGTACATTTGTTGGTTATTGCGGTTTTATCGTTATCAGAAATCCCTGAAATAATCTTTTGAGCATTGGCAGCAATCTACAATTAGAAAATATAAATTTAATAATACGTCAAGACTGCAACATTTCAGAAATATCATTTTAACTAACGTAAAAGTAATATTCTTAGTAAAGTAACATTATTATTTGTAACACTACATGGAATAATGATTTGTAGACACAATAACTTGCATTTTAATGTAAGCGAAATATACATTACTATATTATTTGATGTTGATATTCTCTGTAACTTTGATCCCAGATATGCAATTAATACTTTCTTAATGTCTTCATGACTGTATTTCATAATGCTCATAGTAAATGCCAACTCTGTAGCGTTCATCCATGAAGACGCAAATTTCATTAACTTATCATCCAAACGTGATTTAGTTCTGATTACATCGATCTCAATATATGAATAAAAATTAACCATTTTTCTAACAATCTTTCCACAAATTTGCCGTTTCATTAAATTTCTGGCGAAATTCTCTAAAAAATGTATAATTTCTATGAAATATTTATTTATTGCCATAAGTGATTCTTTTTCTTCATGTTCCTTCAATTTGATATCCATTTTGATATCACTGACATTTTTCGATGATTTATGCATCAAAGAATGCAATTCTTCTCTTGCATACTCCAATTGGTTATAATCGCGGCTTTTTATCTATAAATTGTTTAAGAATATTATATACTCCATTTCTCCTTCGAAGCAAACTCGAAAAAGTTTTTAACAAAGGGACGTGTAAAAGAACATGAGATTGGAGATTACATTCATACCTTGCACCGAGTGAGAGGACAACCGCCGAAGTTCAATAATACCTGAATCTGCATATAAAGAGCAATATGCTTTAATTGTTGAGTTATTGCGCATTATTGGACTGTGTTGTTATATGCTGCATTACAATCTTACCGATTCCTCTATGAATGAAGCAGAAAGTTTCTCTTGCAACCGGCGAGACACCATCATCAGCATACAACTGCCTAGATCATATCCCAATTGTTCGTTAACATTAATTTGACCAGTTTCAAGAAGTAATTTCATTGCATCTATATTCTCTGTATTAAAAAAAGAAGAATGATTATGGAAATGCATTTTACGAATCTGTATCAACGAATACTAATACTAATAATGTCACAATATTCAAACAAATACAAACTAATGCAAATATACATATATAATAATCGCATAAATGAGGTATTTTATAAGTATGTATTACATTTTTTAGTAGGAAATTTTAACATTGCCGATGTGTTACTGTTATTTTATTATTACCGAGATAAAATGTGCCTCAAAATTGATTGGAAGTGATGCGAACAGCGCGCGTTGCATCTTCGTCGTAGTACTTGCAATATATTATAAAGATTTCCATACTGTACAGTAGCAATATATTTTTCTACAGATTTAGTTATATCAGCAAATGCATTGATATGAAATCAGTTTCAATATCTTATCAGGCTATCATTAATTATTTACCTTCTACAATTGCCAATGAAAGAGCACTGTGTCCTTGATAAAATTGGTGACCTTTGTTACTCCCATTGCACAGCAAGGCGCATGCCAATTGTGTCAAGAACTTTAAAAGCAAGAAGTGATATTAACATAAGTCATAAGTATTCCACATGTAGAGGATGGTACTAAAAGTTTACTTGATTTGTATCTGCCTTATAATCCGATCTGAGGGCAAAGAGATGTAGAGCTGTAAAACCTTCACTGTCATCAAAAAATTCTATTGATCGACTTTCTGATACGCGAGCTTTCACATCCGGACTGTATTGGAAAAAATATATAATAATAAATGGAATTATGTTTCAATTTGATTTATATTTTTATGCTATGCCAATATAGGAAATTAAAATGTGTACTTAAGTATTTGAAGCAGGAACAATGTAGTATATGGCAAAGCAACAATATTTATAATACGTAGGATAAGTAAATACATTTTTAATGAAATATCTTACCGATAGGTGGAGTCAGTCCTAAGGTTAACATCAGCATTGGCATGTATTAAAAACTTTGCCATTATAGAATTATCCAAACTTGGTTCAATTACTGCCAAAATATGTAACGGTGCTAAAGAATATTCCTATGTAAAAATGGTCGATTAAATCTATCTTCTACCACTTACGAGACAGAAGATTATAAAACTTATTTTGTCACCTGCTTGCTGAGAGTTACATTTGGATCTGCCCCGTACAGTAATAATTGCTGTACTAAATTCGTGGACTTACTGAACAATGCCATTATTAATACGGGATATGGTGCTGTAGTATAATTTGGATTTGCTCCTCTGCTTAGTAATTTCAGTATTGTATTATAAGTTTGTGTTTCTCTATAATTATATTCATATATCTCAGAATACTTACACATATACGATCAATCGAAATAAATATAACTAAGTTTAAACTAACTTTTCAGTATTTCTATTTATTTCTCTTAACTTTCTTCTTGCATTTTCTTCATTAGAAGATACTTCAGTTATTGCATTCCATTCGAAAATGTAGTTTTGTATTTCATATTTTTCTGATGAAACAGGCAGTCTTTCGTCAGACTGTTTTGTATGAGAAGAAAATCTAAAATCAATTAATGATAATTGCCTATCAGGACAAAACTGTTCTCAAAGAGTTTGATATGGAATCGTACGGTAATTCATTTTCTTTAATTTCTTCCAGATTAGTATTAGATGATACTGGCAAATCTCCATGGGTATCTAAGATTTTCTTAATTTGTTTAATACTTTGATAAAACTTTATGTTATTCTTGGTAATGCCATTTTGCAATTTCCAACATGATTCTATATGATGGATCACATCTCTTCCAATCTACGTAAAAGTATAATGAGAGATCATCCAGCATCTCATAATATCTTGACAGAATTTTTCCATAAATTTGCAATCCTTGCAAATGGGCTTCCATGTTATACGTACATTCGATCGCTTTGTCTCCTTACTTTCATTATTCGTATTTCTCAATATGCTGTAATCGTCTTTTTGCTCATGTATTTTAATGGGAATCTATAGAGGTAGAAAACAAAAAATAAAATTATAAGCAAACAGGTTGGCTGATCATTTTGTAAGTTAAAGCGATATTTTTAAAAGAAAACTAATTATCGGTATTACATTAATTATATGGCAGAACAATTAATGATAAAAGAGGAGTAACATTCTTAACTACGTTTTTTTGATTTTCTACAAAAAGGTACTTATGGCTCGCATTCGAGATTCGAATTTGGTAAATGATGTTTCGTTATTGAGCTAACCTCTTCGTATGGAAACATGCTTCTGGGACACCACTGTTGTTGATTTGGCAGCACGTTGTTATCATTTATTAGGAAATCAGATTGCTTTAAATTTATAGATTCAATGTTCCTGGGCAAAAAAGCTTTCGCTCGATCAACAACGCCATGCACGGATTCCAACAAGCGTAATATACAGAGTGATAAGGGTGTTGAGCATTCATCATTTATGCAATTGATATCAGCACCAAGGTCCAGTAAAGTGTCTATCGCTTCCAAACGATTGCTAAATGGAAAAATTGTCATTATGGTCATTAAACACCAAGGAAAGACGGTATTACGTGTAACTAATGTGTGTCTGGTACATGTAATGTTGTCTTTGCTGGGTACGTGAAAGAGGTTCGGCTATTTCCTATATATATAGTAGTTTTTATTCGCGAATAAACCGCAATAATGTAATTTTCAAAAATATTGACTACATAACATATCATAATTGATCCAACCCGAAGAGAAGAAACGTATACATTTTTTAATTTTCATACAGTATATTGTTTAAATATTATTGTAAAAAGTTAATTCAAAAATTTTGATACTACATTTTAACGTGAAATAAGTGTCTTACAAAAACTTCATGAATCTTTACCGTTCAGATGCTGAAATACATAATGTCAAATTAAAACGGCAAGTATTGTACAATTTACGTTATTTTCACGGCGTATATCACAGAAACGGGATGGTCAATGGTTTACAAATTATGCACGGAAAAAACAGCTGTATAATGAAAATATGAAAAGACTGACACATCGCGTATCAATTAATTAAATTTGTTTTAAGAATTTATATACCGTCCGACATAAATATATTTAAATTACACACGCCATAATTTTACTCAAATTTTAACAATTGAATTTTTATAAAGACTTTATCAGACGCTTATGATATATTTAAATTTACCTTGCAGCCGCATAAATCAAACCAGTATTTCCACCGTTGTCCGCAAGATTCACATCCAAGTTTTCTTTTAATATTATCTCTCGGATTGCATTTTTAAAACCATTCGAAGACGCTATTAGAAAATTTAATGCTGCCATCTCGTGTGCTCCTTCTTGACGAAATTCTCCTCGTTTTCCGACCAAAATATTGTGAATGTTGTATCTCAGTTTTTTCTTCGTACATATATATATATATATTTATATTATGTCAGCATAAATTCGAGGAAGTAGGGAAGAGGGCACTTCCTCCTAAAGAAATGAATGTTTTTCATTTTACATTAATTACACTTTTCTAACTTCTCTAATTAAAATCAACCGGAAGAAATGCACCCATCCCCCCCTTTTGCCTTATCAATCCTACATACATATGTATACTATCAATCCTCTTCTATACTAATATTTTAATGCAAAAATATTTGTATAATTACGACTGGATATATATTATATAATATGTATATGTACCTCGTCGTTTCGATGCCTAAATACATGTTTCAATATATCAACCATAGCTTGGTTATTGTTCCATGCTAATAAATGCGTCATAAAAGTGGCTTCCGTTGGAAATTCAAGTATTGCCTCTATTCTATCAAACTCTTCAAAGTTTAACGTTGAATTCTGGGACTTTCTTCTTTCCGAATAATTTATAGTGTTGTCAATACTAGGAAAATCATCGTCCTACAAACAAAATGGGAATTATTCTCATATTATTAAAGAGAATGCAAAACAATTGTCAAATACATACATGTACATACAATAAATATCACAAACTAATTATTGACTATAGGCAATAGATATGAATTATTTTTAAAAAATCTAAAGATACATTGACAAAATGAGGGTACGATGCCATGAGAAATATTTACATTGATGTCTGCAAAAATATGCCATTTGTCTTCGAAATTGCCCGTCTGATCTTTTTCACTGAAACCTTTTATCCCGCAATAAAATTGATCTCCAGACGATTCGTCATCAACGTTCATTGATTCTCCTTGGTGTTGATTGGTAAAAAGTGTTGCGTAACTTTCTTCAATCTTAACACCTACATCATTTGATTGTTTCTTTTCCCTAAGCGTATCTCCGTTATTTGTTACTTTTGATCCACTTAAATAACTTTGACGTGTATTGTTGTCCGCTACAAGTTTAAATGTTACAAGTTGTTATACAATCCTAATGGAATTATATATTTTAATACATTATTCAAAATATTTTATAAGCACTTGGTAAATTTTTTTTATTAATCTAATAAAGGAATCTATATTAAAATAGTTCCAGTGAAAGACATGTTTACCCCAAAAAAAATTAACTGTCTTTAAAATTAATTATTTCTCACGTATAGCTTTCGCAACCTCCATGTCCATCGTGGATAATGCTGTGGTAGATTCTCTTTCTTCGTGGAGATATTTTTGCATATATCTACAATAATTTATAACAGAAGAAATATATTAAATCCATATATTTTAAAGATTATCATTTGAATTAATTCAGTTGCGTGTTTCCTATTTTATCTGATAGGGGCATCAAAATCATATATAAGGTTCATTTATACATTATATATTAATTTACAATAATTTATGGACGAAACTGTAATTGATTTGTTTCAAATACCTGTGTCTCTTAACAATTTTTAATTCATCACTCGTAACAAATGTAATAGTTGCAAAATGTATTTCTGACCTTGTAAATTCAATAATTGGTACTTACTCATTATCTAGTACATGATACCAGAGAGATCTCCTGTCATTAGGTATTGGTCTGCAAAGTTCATTTAGCCTCTTCCATAGATTAATATTCACACGGTCTAAATCGCTTGTATTATTGTTTATCAAGTTTTTTACAATATTCTGCCAACGATCCTGAACAAGATAAAATTTCTCATCTAAGAAACCACATGAACGCTTAATAATCGCATGAATCATAAATAAACCACCTCATTTAACGAAATCATTGTACGGTATCTCAGAATTTTTATTTTGTCCTCTTTTTCACGTGCTATCTGGAGCATTTTGATTTCAGGTAAACTGCGAATTAATCGAACAAGTTTGTTACCCAACCATATTCCGACGTCTTGTTCGCCAGCTGAATTTGTATATACACCTGGACCAAATCTTTCATTATTTAAAAGGAGGCCCTAAGAAAAAAATGAGAAATTAATCAAATATGAATATAAAGAACTTTTATTATCTCATTGCAATATGGTGTACTATCCAAGTACAATAAATCATGTTCAAATACCTCAAAATATGATCCACATGGATAAGACATTCTGCCATAACCCTCTTTGACATTTATCGATATGCTGCTTCCATAGATATGCTTAGGTGGATGAATAAACCACCTATGTGTTATGTGATAAATAATGTTATATGTATAATTTAAAGAAAGCATGTTACAAAATCTCAATTAAATGCAGTCTCATATAATTTTCTCTCACAGCCATCAGTTCGGTAGCAAAAAATTATATATAGATATCATTTTGAAAAACGTTACAGTGTAGTTAAAGTAGTATATTTTATTGTTTCGCGAAACATCGAAAAAAAAAACAGGAAGTCTACATTTATGAGATAGAAATATGACGTGAATAAGTAATTCCGTGTAAAGTAACTGGATTATGGACAAACAATATAATAGAGTCAAGTTTCACATAAATCAATAAGACAGAGTTATATGTATGTCTTCCCTGCTTAAACAATCCAATTAAAATCAATAGAAATTGATAGCCATCCGATGCAATTAAAATCGGATTTAATCGGGACAATCTGAGACATTTGTATTCCGATTAAAAATTATTTGGAATGAATGGGTTATCGTATTCGATATGATTTTATTGGTGATTACGCCTTAAACGATAATTTTTTTATTGGAATCAATGGGAATCTCATTTAATCTAAGTAGTAAATATCTTAAAGATTCGATACGAAATTTCTGATTTACAAATTTGATTTCTTCCGAATATTTTCAATTGGTTTTAATAAATGTTTTAGGCAGGATTCCTGTCATTTCCTTGCATTATCGTGTGAACTCAGATTCTTTCGTGTACTAAATAGAAATGTAAAAAACTATCTATAACGCGCAAATACAAAATCGAACGTATTTGTCGATTTTCTTGGGTTCAATTGGTATGGAGGCTCTGCGCATTCGAATGCGTGGTCAACTCCTAAAGAAATTAGGAATTAACTCCAGTTCGTAAACAATGAGGATTGCAGATAGCAAAAGCAAGACTAATTCAGAGATCGGTTAGAAATTATAATCTGTGTAAGTGACACATTATAGACAAGAGTCTGTGAACGCTATTTAGAAAATATGTCATCCTCGACAATATATTGCGACATTAGTCATAGTGCCAGAGATCTAATTGTTAAAAAGTTATATTGTGATAATATAGTTATAGATCTAGACATATTGTCAGTCCATAAGTTCAATGTGGTTTTTTTTCCAGTTTATAAAACTGTATATGTACAAATACTTAACAAGTCACACTTGGGATTCTATAAAATTACAAAAATGTATGCCAAGATAGAAAATTAAAATATAATTCAGAGTAAAACGATGCGCATACATATTTTGTGGGGAAAGTTCTATGCAGAGCCACGTGTTCTTAGCTGGAGAGTTTAGTATTTTTGATCTGTCAAAAAAGCACATCGAACTCGTGGATCGATTATATACATATATCTTACATAAATTCTCCTTCGCCGGCCGTAGAATCAACAAAAAATTGCCAGTTGTATTTCTGTACATACTGAAAGAAACAGCATATTTTGGTCTCATATGGAATAACCAGTAAGTAATAAACGAAACTACGTACATCAGCATTCCTTAAGTTACAATGACCAGTTTCGTTTCTTAAAACGCGTTTGTTACGTGGATTATCGCTCTCGTAAAGCCATGTGAACATTTCTGTAACATGTTTATCTTCCATATTTTTAGAGTTGCTCATGCTGGAAGAAAATTTATCCCTGTCTGTTACTTTTAGATTCTAGATAATTTATTTCCTTAAAGGTTATGATATTAACAGCTGAATGTTATTAACCAAAAATTTCGATTAAGAAAAGACTACAGTTCAAATTTAATTTTGAAGAAACAATAATCCTACACTCATCCGCGTCACCGTTGTTTTTTTCATGACGCTTGCATCGAAACTTTAGGTTCGGAACTTCAGATTTCGATGGGTGCTTAGTTCTGTGTGCTATATTAAACTGCTTTGCTACAGCCAGTCGAAAGAAACTAATTTCAAGGCAATGCCGCAGACAACTATTAGCGGGTGCGTAAATTGTGAATCCTTTAGATCAGCGGGCAGAAACCATTATGTTTCTTCTTTAGGCAGAAGCTAAGTTTCAGTTTGAGTATATAGTGTGCAGTCATGAGAAATATGGTGTGTGCGTGATAAAACGCAAATTCAGATTTCGGGTGATGTCAGTCCTCGCATAGGACTCGAGCAGCCAATTTCACACCAGTCTGAAATCATCTTGTCTCATTCTTTGTCACCTAATATACTACAGTAGTATGAAATAGACCCGTACTGAATAATTCTACGTGTACACCTATATGTATGTATAATTTGATCATGTTAATTTCGTATAAAAGCTTTACAAATGTTTATTTTCCTTTATATTGAATTAAGTAATGACAATGTTTACTAGGCTAATCTTCCTTACGCAACAAAGAACTAGATCAGCTTACAATCAGTTTAAGGATGAAAATTTGACAGATTGTTTATTTTCCCTATTTAAATACATGTGCAAAGTTTGCAATCGATTGCCTTACCGGTTCAGTAGTTATGCAACATTGAATTTAACATGGGTTCTTATGGAGTGGCAGCACATTCTTGCATTTATGAACGAAATTAACAAAGAAGCAACATTGATATCGTGTTCAAATTTTCTGTGTGTGTCGATCCAATTCTGGGCAATATTTGTAAAGAAAAAGTTATCGAAAATATCAGAAACGGGCTGTAAATTTCGTTTCGTATGTGAAACCGTGGCAACACATCGTCAATTCGATTGTTTCGATTCGATTTAGGTCGAATTAATGTCCAAAAATTTTCTGTCATCCATCACAAAATGAGCAAAATTCACTAATATATTATTTTATAGAGTCAAAAAACATGTTTATCAACTTTATTGTAGCCCTTCACAACATACCAGTGCCTATAGTGCATATTTCACCTCCGTAAAACAGAAAATTTAATTTTTTCAAATTTCAGTAGCTTTTGTCTGGGACTGTATAACCAGAACATCCTTAAGATTCGAAAGAATGCTATTTTCGAAAATAATATCTCAAAACAAACGTGTATTTTCACACTTGCTAAATCACTATTGAAACCGCCATTACATCTTCCTTTTTACACTGTCTCCTTCTAATTCGATATTAGAGAACTCTTAAATGAAGCTTTCAATGCTGTCATATGTCATTACCTATTGCGACTGCATAAGAGATTTGAATGAGGGGAAATCAGTTTCCATTTTAATTTTCATTGATTTTAGTATTATAAATTTTACGCTAACTGTCGGCCTAATCGAAGAGAAGACCTCATGGATTTAAATCAATATTTACTGATGAATAAAGTTCAGTACACTGTACACAGAATCACGACGCAGTAGACCAAAAAGCGTCACCAATTTCGCTTATAAGACAAGATGCGGTATTATAATTCCCATTGCAAAGAAACACAATTCAAATTTTTAATCATTCGACTAAAAGTTACGTTTTTTGCATATTGTTCTTCATAAATTGTACAATAATTTGCGTTCAGATATTTTTCACACGGAATACGTATATTCCGTTTATTTCGTAATGAAGTAAACTCTTACTAAGCAAAAGAAGTCTAACGGTTCTAAAACATTTATTTGGACATATCGTGAAAAGGTAGGATTATAAAGAGATAACATTGAAGATAGATGGTCTCATACGTACTGTGCACTATAAATGTAAGACAACTCTCTTACAGCTCTGTCAGACATTATTAAATGTTTATTATTATCTACGACTATTCGTATGATTGATATTGAACTATTTCCATATTTCATGGAAATTATTGTAATACAGCTAATTATTATTATAATATACAATTCCGAAGAATGTCGAATATCTAAGTAATTATTATGAAACACAAAGTGTTGATATCTTAGAGGGAACGGGATGTATAGATTGTAAGGAAATTGCTGCAGCTTTAAGTCCCAATTTCACGCATTCGGCTTCAGTCAATCCTTGATATATCCCAGCTATTAATCCAGCAGCAAGACAATCGCCACAACCACTGACGCTTACTGGTGAATCCAAAACTTTGCTGTCAAGAAAAGGTGGATACAAACGTGACTGAATTATGCTTGACTCAATTATTTTCCCCTGTGAATCGTAGAATAGTTCTGTTCCCATAGACCGCCGAGCAACCTAAATAGAAATATAGTATTCGATACACAGTTCTAGTATTGTATTAACATTATCTGTTCAGCAAGCATATACATATGTATTGTATATGATTGCTGCTATTACTTGAACAAATTTTTTGTTTTATAAAAAGAAACTTACTAAAACACCACGTGAACCCAAAGTAATTATGATGACAGGAATGCTTTCCACCAGCTGCTCTCCAATTTCTTTAATTATACTAATATCTAAATCTGATTTATCTTCAGGGCCGGAGATACCAAAGTGTTTGGCAATAGCTAATAATTCATTTTCATTCGGAGATATGAAATGCAATGTGCTTCTCCAATTATCTGTTGCTTCGAAAATTTTGGTTGCTTTCCTGACGTCAGTTGGTTCGTACCATACTGCAAATAAAAAAAATTAAGTATATTGTACCAAATTTTGTAATGCAAAGAATTACTAATATGATTTAAAATATATGACTTGTATTCGAAATATTTATACGCGATTAAAATCTATAATCGTATATATAATTTAATTAGATCAAATAATCTAGGCGACGATTGTTATATAATCATATAAGTTAATAGTAGTTCAAACTAGAATGGTGAATTACACAATGTAATCTGTTTAAGTTTGAATACGTTTTCATTCGACATAAAAATACTAAATTTATAAATACCGATCTAAGGATGTGACATGTACGATCTTTATCTGAGATCGGTATTTTAAAATTATAATCTTGAATATTATAGAGCAATCTAATTTTTGGACTTTTTAGTATTTTAAACTTCTGAATAGTTATAACTAGCTGTTTCAGGGCCAGTTTCACAAACACGGTTTATTGTATGAGCTCGGTTTAATTGTACTATTAGTCATTCAGAATTTTGCATTTTGAAGATGAATCGAGCTCATGTACTAATCTATATCGGAGGAATTGGACTTGGCAATAGCAGTATATGCATATAATAAAATCTAACCCCTATATTTCTAAAAGACTTACTCCAAAGCAGATTTACAGTTAATATTATATTTCGCCCAGTTTATATTTCGCGCTCGAGTGTACGGAGCTACCAGTATCGCCATCTAGTGTAATTCTAATTGATTTTAATTTGGTCGTAAAATGGAACGGTCGTAGAGCTGTTTGTTTAAAAGATACTCAGAATAATGTCGTTCGTTTAAAATACACTGGTTTAATAAAGAAATGAATTATTTATATATGAGAAATAATGTCAAAGGTTTTCGAAAATAATGAAATGAATCTGAAAAACTAAAAAAGCATTAATACATATCAGAAAAGGCATATTACGTTCCACGAAGGCAGTGTCAAAACGTTGGTGCCAACGTGATCACAATATTATCGTTGAAGTGCCAGGTTATTGTGGAAATATTCGCTGATTTGATAGAACAAATCCTTTGGGAAGCCAAATATTGAGAGAAAAGAATGGGAAAATCAAGGAACGGAAAAATCGCAGCTGCCAGTACAGCAGTTGCGTTCCTTTTGATTGTCATCGCTTTTACCACGCCCAACTGGCTGGAAACTGATGGAGAATTGGAAAACCCACAGTTTATTAAAATTGGTGAGTAATATTAAATTATATATATATATTTAATATTATGAATAAATAAGTTCCATAAACATTTGATTTTTTCTGAATCCGAAAAATACTGGGCTAAATGAGTTCTTGAAGATTGTTTACATTCATATTATAATTTGAGATAATTTGTTGGACATACGTATCAAAAATGATATTGTTACTTTTCCAATTGTTTATAAAGCTATATGTATTTAAAGAGGTATCTTTAACAGATAGTGTTATTATATGTGTCAACAATATAGAAAATAGCAATGTATAATTCAATTTATCTTTAATGTTTATACGTCATATGTTACTCTTTTATTCTAGGTTTATGGCAAGTATGCTTTCAAGGAATTGAAGACACACATCACTTTTATGACACTAAATTTGTTGGATGTTGGTGGGTCTTTGAAGAAGAATATTACATTATCCATGATTTGTTGCTACCTGATTTCTTCGTAGCTACACAATTCTTCTTTACTCTCTGTATGACTCTACTTTTGATTGGAGGTTTCCTTACTGCACTGTATACATGTTGTTCGCGTCAGCATGACAAATACCAGTTACTTCTTTGGGCTATTGGAGCGAATCTCACATTAGCTGGTATTAGTGGTATAATCTCAGTTATTATATTTGGCGTACATGGTGACAGTCGTGTATGGATGCCTAATTGGGAGCATAATGATATTGGATGGTCATATGCTTTAGCTGTTGTTGGTAGTTTTATTTTAGTTGAGGCAGGCATACTCTTTTTAGTCGAAGCCCGAAGACATAAGAAAAAACAGGAAAGAATACTTGGCGAAGGAGGCAAAACGCATACCACCATCTAGAACCTAAATTGAGATTATACTATGTTTAATTCATTTTAGACAGATTACTGTTGTCGCAAAAAGTACGTCATTAACGTTTTAATATGTTGGATATCAAATGATAGATTTACGTATGGCATACGTAGTATATATTCGATTCGCGTAGTATTCGTATATTTCTTACATTTTTGTCAATATGTTATATTAATAGACTAAGCAACAATAAGTTTGTGTCACATTACAATATTACATACTGTTATATTGAATCTCATATATGTTATTGCAATTTTGAATTTGCACGCCTCCGTGTATATCTTATAATTAACTTTAAGACTATGTGGAGTTTACTGACACGACACCGATGTTTCTAGAATTTTTTTAAATTCATAATACTCTGTAAAATGCATCAATGAAAGTTTCAATATTTTTAATCATATTTTACGTTTCAATGCAGATACTTTGTTTTCCATTCTATTATAAGATATACTAAAGGATAACCATTTTTTTACCACTAAGTATTTAAAACTTAATTTCCTTTTTTATTAGTATTGTATGCTAATATGCATGCAAACTAATTAAACGTGCATTAGTAGAATGTCTATCTCGTCCATAATCCGTCCTTTAATCATAAGAATAATTTGTATAAATATATTTACATTATATAATATTATTATCAAATGCATGATGTGCCTTGTTAGATATCATTCTTTGCAGAATGTATTCTGTTGGCGCAATTTGTAATAAATTTCCAATGTCTAATGATATTTTTAATAAAAATATATTGTCATAAAACTCTTGTCTTTTCCAATTACTCTATCGCAAACCGAATAAAAATAGAATACTACTTGAATAATATTAATATACAAATAATGTATACAATATTAGAAACATTTTATACTACTATCTACAGACGGGATAATAATATTACAGAAATAATACCCTGCTATTTGTCATTCCAGCAACTTCAGTAATTAATGATAATTGTTGAACACGCCCATTTACTGACATACTTGGGTACCGTGGGAAATAGATTTACTAGAAATTAAACTGCATTCATGACTCAAGCTTCATGCTCGCGTAAGAAGATATTGTGGATATCAACTATTGATATAAGAAGGTTTGTGACCTTGAAATTATGCGAGAGAGGGGTATTTGCATAAAGTGTTCAAAGAAACGCTATATCACTTTTTATTATGCTAGTAGGGATTCGATAAATAACCGCAACTGCATTTTCCCATGCTTCTCCCACTATTATCATCCTCTAGAATCATCGAAGGACTATCTCACTTTCTTGCATTGTAATAACCGCGTACTTTACTCTCCGACACAGAAGTGAAACACAGTTTTGTCTTTAAAAATCTAGACTTATGATTTTCAATTAACGAAGTAAGCAATTATTATTATACTTGATATACCAAAGACAAAGCATAGATTTTTAATTCATGCAACGGTTTGACACTAAAAATACCGACATTTTTTTATAAACATATTATTTACGTTTAGTGTTAAATAATCGTATACTATAATACATATGTTAATAGTGCGTTTAATGATTAGATCAGTGAATTCAAGTAGACAGTTCATTTTATTAGAAATTTAAAATATTGAGATAGGAGTGGAGCAGTGTGTAATCACAGTAAAGTTTTATGAAATCGTTAACATTTCTCAGCAAATATAATCATGTTTTTTAGTATAATCAATTTATTTCGTAGACTATGCACAGTTTTATGTATAGCTTTGTCATTTTATTGTATAGCAATTATTTATGTTTACGAGACATCTTAATACATAAATACAGCTTTTGCCGCCAGACATGCTTAATTCGTCGCTTCAGTATCGTCGAATCATACTGTTTAGTGGGTAATGTAAACATTATTTCGGTTTGGTCAGAACTGATTAATTTTTTATACCACTATAAGACTAAAAATAATTTAATTGATTACTACTGATGAAGTGCAAATGAGAAAGACTCTCAATAATTTTGTGTACTGTGAAACTAGACAAAATATTGTCCATTTAAAATCTGTCACAGATTAGGATTAGGTTAGTACATAAGCCTGGTAGCTTCAATATGGCTGCTGACATCAGTGTTTTGGGTGTGGTTTAAGTGAAATCATTCTTTTAAGTGAGCATTACATGTTATCTGTTTTTATTTAGCAGGATATCCGCATTGTATTTTCATAAAAATGAAAAAACGAAGCTTGTCTGGGAACGTTGGCGTGGGGATATTCGTCGTTACTTTGGTGTGCGTTTGTGTAGCTTTTGGTACCCCAGCTTGGTTGGTTAGTGATTATCGACTCACTGGAGCAAAAGTGGATAAACTTGGACTTTGGAGACATTGTTTTCGCTCTCTTCCCAATCCACAAGAAGCTGATGCACCTAGACGTTTCTTTGTAGGATGCCGATGGATCTTTGACCCATTTACAGCTGGTTATGCTGATATCCGCAGCTTCCTTGTACCACGTAAGTTTTACAAACTGATTGAATACCATTATATATTGCAATTATTTGTAGAGTTCTATTTGGCATAATTAACATCATTGTTATTTTAAAAAATTTTAACCTATTGTAAATATAAAACTATTTCGATGCTTGAGTTTAATTAAAAATCATTTGTTTACAGCATTTATGGTGGCCACGCAGCTGTTCTTTACATTATGTCTGATGTCCTGTCTGGTGTCTTGTGGTCTGATACTGCTATTTGTTTTGTGTTGTGATCCTGAGCAAAAACGTTATGTGCAGCTAATAGCAATTATAGGCTATATTTTGTTAGCTGGAGGTATCAGTGGCAGCTTAGCAGTAATCATCTTTGCATGTTTTGGAAATGCCGACGGCTGGATGTTAGGGCATGAAAATAATTACTTTGGTTATTCTTTTGCATTGGGTGTAATTGGCAGTGTACTATCTCTAATAGCTAGTACACTTTTTCTTGTCGAGGCGTGTGTTCAACGCAAGAAACGTAAATATCTGAAAGAGTCTCAAACGCGTTTTCAACTCGAATCTCAGGCATAAAACACTGCAAACAGAAGCTTGTACAGACAAAAGCAAATCAACTTTGTCAAAAGTGATATTGTCTGTCTTATTGATAGAAATATCGAAACGTTCATTTTCTTGATATCCGTATTATCTCTAATAAGTATTGCAAAATTGTCCGTCCATAGGCTATTAATTTGTTGATACTTTTATTATTTAAGATATGTTTATATTTAGTATGCGTTATGTAAGAAATCTAGATACTAATTAATTATATACCCGACTTTTTAAATCTATAGTTTTTATGGAGAACATAATAATGTTTATCATGGCAACAGTTTGGACTCATATGTGGCCATACGAGTAACAATAATATACACGTGAAATATGAATTAAAAAAAAACATTTTTTAACTTTCATTATCCGTTCGTAATTGAAATATACGAAACTGCAATGTATTTATCCGTCCATAAGTACAAACAAAATCAAAGAATGATGTATTTAATACACTTACGGTTGGCTTTGTATTTCTTTTATAATGAACTATTTTGTAATAAAATACATATTTACTAATTAACAAATAAAGCATTCACAAATTAGTCACATTCGTGATGCACGAGCTAATACTTTTTTTTTAGAATTTGGAATTGTCATTAAACAGGTTTAACTATTTAAATAGACCAAAAAAATTGGTTGATGTTTAGAGACTGTAAACGAAGTATCGAATTTAAATTTGTAACAATAAGGAAGATATCATGTTTGAAGAAAAATGTGCATTTCTTATACAAAACTTGAAACGCGTTTTTTTCGAAATCGTATTTTATACGTATCAGTTTCAGACATATCTCAGAAAAGGTTGATCCGATTTACTTGAAATTTACATGGTTATTCTACAAATAGTTATTCAATCTCTATCATAGGCTTATCTGGATGCATAATTTCCTGTTTATCAACAAAACACCTGATTTTTTAAATTAAAAAATCGCTATTTAAAATTTTTACGGCCACCATTTTGTTAACGAAATTTAAAAAACGGATATGATAAAGACAAATATTACTAATGTATTTTAAGATCATCTTTGGTTTTTTATTTTAATTAACTTTTGTGGAAGATACATCTGGTATCACAGAGCTGATTTGAAACCTGCCTAGAGCCGATAGCTGTATCTCTGCCATAAATCAACATTTTTTATATAACGGAAAAATATGTACTTCTCACTATAAAAAATGTAACAAATAAACCTCATAGTGTTATTAAAAACAGTTCCTGAAAGTTACTTATTTTTGGCACCACTAGGTATACCCCCTTCAAGGATATTTTATGTAAAAAAATAGCATGGTATATGTTCAAATTATTTTTAATATTCAGTTAGTATTATATTTCCATGAATAGTAATTAGATATTGAGATATTGCATTATAGATAAGATAATATTTGAATTTTTAGAATTTGCAACATTTTCAAACTAATTTCAAATATTTTTGTCAAATAAAGTTGCTAGTGCTCTTTCGAATGTTCAGTTCATCGTCACTGGCAAGTGCATTTAAAAGAAAATTAAGTTGGTGGGGTATTGGTAGTTCTTTTACAATACAATCGACGCAGTCGACACGTTTCTCTTAGATACACTATGCCATTAGAGAATCCTGTTAGATCCAACCAATAAGCTGGCGGCTCTAAGCTAAATGTGTTGATCTGTGTCGATTAGTACCACTGAAATATAAGTATACTGGGATGCGTATGCTGTAATTCTGCGGTAACCCGGCGAGCGCGCATCCATTTCACTCACTTCACGTAAGAGGCTGTCCTTTTCGAATTAAGCTGCGCATGTGCTGTACAAGCCGTGCAAAAATGTCTCGCCGACATATCAGTGGGGACATATCTGGATTTCTGTAGTTTTATGCACTAAATAGCAATTGCGATGAGTCTTTTAAAATCACTCTTCATTGCGGTTAAGTAAACCGTAAAACTTTGTAAGAACGACAAACAAATATTTAGCAGTCTTCGAAATAAAATATGTGTGTCACTAAAGTGCATGACCTAGTCATCGGCCATTGTACCAGTAATCATCAATTGTGTTATAATACTGTAGATTTTGCTATAATCAAAGAACACATTGACGATTGCTGGTACATGGCCGATAATTGGGCCATTCACGATATTTCAGGTTATGTTATGTTATGTTGACTTATGGCCAATTTCTTCACCTTCGGATAAAATTTATCCTGCGGATAATTCCGAGTTAACCAATCATTTTCATGTTTTAGAAGTTTATCCGACGGATAAATTTAATCCGAAGGTGAAGAAATTACCCATTAGTCCTCCCCGTGCGCACTGCTTCATTTGTCAGCTTAAACTTTTTGAGGGACTGTACATTTTGTGATAAAGCAGCCTACTACATTGGCCTGTTTCTTCGCTATCTCTCTCTACGCGGGCCCCCACCAGTATTTCTACATCTCAGTGATTAATACCGTAAGGGAAAAACGCCCATTGAAAATGCTATAGGTAGTACTAGTAGTTGCTACAGTAATGGTGATGAAGGCGTGGCGGATTATAATTTTGATTGTTGTGCCATCATAACGTATAAACAATTCTTTTTTAACTGTCCAAAAAATCTTTAACTTCAATTGTACTCCAAAATTAATAAAAATGTCAGCAGAAAAACAAGAATATCATCGAGCTTCGAGTGAGTTACCAATTGTTCTAAAAAGATTCAATTTTTTGGGAATATAACCTTAATTTTATACATTTTAATTAACAGACGCTGTCGTTTTTGGAGGTATCATTACATACGCAGCTGGATTATTACTGATTATGGCATACATCAGGTAAACATCGGTTTTAAATGGTTAAGAAATAACAAAAATCAAAACAACTGAAATGGAATCCAATTTAACCATTAATGAAATATAATAGTTACTTTTTCATATGATGGGTTTTATAAAACTTTCCTGTAGTTTAAATTTTTAATCGAATTTTGAAAATTTCAAATATCAGTAGTTCTCTATGCCATGTATACATTTTTACATAACATTAAGGAAAGTTCCAAAATGATTATTTTTCACTAAACCCAAGCTTGTGTAGATTATTTTTACATTTTCTATTATGCTGAAATAAATACAAAAGTAAGATAATCATGATTATTCTTTACAATTAGTGGATTAACTACACAAGTTTTTTTTTTAGTCCCTACTGGATACAATCATACCAAGAAACGTTCAGCAGCTTTAAGCATATGGGTCTATGGGAATATTGTTTCCACGAGTTTCGATTTCCATATTATCAGTTTGATAAATCATTTGATGGATGTTATCAAATCTACTCAGATGAGGTTTATGTGATTAGAAAGTGGCTTTTACCAAGTTGGCTCATGTCGGTGCATGCATTTACTACACTTGCTGTAATGTTATCATTTTTTGGGCAAGTTGTCATTGCAATGATTCTGATTAGATGGCCTCTTCATTTTGTATTACATTATGAATGGCTTCTATCCTGCATTGCGTTTATTTGCGATGCTGTATCTGGTGAGTATATCTTTATTTCAATGTGGCATAATTCAAAAGCATAGCATTATTAGTTCAGTATAACTATAAGTGCCCTTAATAATTTGCAATCCTAATTTTGGTTATAATTGCAGGGGCTCTGTTGTTTCTAGCAGTAGCTATTTTTGGTGGACAGTGTTGGCGTCGGGATTGGTTAATGTACCCAAATTTTAATCACTTGTCATGGTCATATGGCCTTGCAGTGATCTCTTTTATGCTCCATTCTGTGGGAGCATTTTTTTTGTATTTGGATGCTCGTATGGGCTATCAATTACGTAAAGAGTCTCGTAATTTGGTCATGCAAATGCAGTCTAATCCTCAAAGCCATCATGGTTCTCAACGTAGTGGATACATATAAGTTATCTTGTTGCAAGCATAGATTATGCCAATGGGCATTTACATTTTTCTTAAATATTTGATATAACACGACCGTGTGATTTATGTATCGTATTCAATTCTTGACACTTTAGTATACATGAAGGCGAATTCCATGATTAATAGTTGAACATGTACGATGTTCAATATACAATAACATTCCGTCCAACCACAGTAGTGAATATATTTTTTTTTATTTTTAGAATACAAAACGTAACCTAATAACGATAATAATTATATTTAAAAATAGGTGTAATGACTGAAGTGATATTTCTGCATCTCAAAACTGTAATTACGTCAATCTATTTTATCGATATTTAACATTCTCCCTGTTATATGAATTGAATTCTGAAACCTAATCGAGTTTCTGAACTATTTGACAAATTGCTGAAACATTAACGTATAATATCCACCAAAATGTTTAGCATCACATGGAAATTTTACTGCCTTATAAAGTGACCTTACATTTTTATTTACACCGACTGAACAATTATAACTATGAATTTCCGTCATGAACATAATTTTAAAAAAAGCTGTGGTTCATGTATAAAATTATTTTACACGAATTCTAAATTTCAAGTTCAAGTTACAAGTTCCAATTTCTAGCAACTGAACCATGTTTTCATTAAAGTTTAAAATTGACGAAATTTCAACTAATCAAAGAGTTATAAATTTATTATTTTTAAATCACTGTATGGTTACGTTATTGTTAAAATTTTTATAAAATATGATATATGAAATGTAATAAAAATATTAAGAAATTTAAAATCTTGTTTTACACTCACCTGGTATCATGAACTGTGCAGCAATGTCCATAATAGTACGTATCGTTTCCAACGATGTATTTCCATCAAGAATAAGAAGGCCAGATTTCTCTAAATTAGCTTGATATTTTACTATTATATCCGGACTGATTGCACTAAAAGCATCCATCTCACCAATTCCGAACAGACATTCGCCAGCGTTATTGATTATGGCAGTATATCTGGAGAAATTCAAAATGAGTTTACATAGGCATGACATGAATACGTCTTCTATAAATCTATAAATATAATCTTAAGAATAATGCCTTATTTATAAATTAGATCTATAATAATAATAATTTATGAAAAATACAAAAATCAAAGATCTGAATACACCTAATAAGAAAAAAACATAATATGTGTATCTAAGCTTTTGAGCGTTGATGCATATTAATTTCTTTTAGATAATAAAAATTTGTAAAGACAGTATTTAAAGGCAATTAAAATTTATAAATTAGAAAACCGTAGTTTCCATTTTAAAATCTTTAGTCTTCAATCAAGATGCTAATTACTTTAGATTTCTACTATTAAATAGGTACTTCATGAACCGCCTTATATTCTTATGAATTAGATGATTATCTCCGATTATTTCTTCTTGAGAAACAACAAACTAACATATTTATTAGTTAATTGCAAAGGGAAAGATTATATCACAATATATACATTAAGGTGGTTCGAGCAGCATAATAGTAACAACAACAACAACAATAATAATAATATTCCTATTTCGATGAGGATGTCGTTCATTACAAAAATATTTCCTACCTGAGGTATTATCTTTCAAACAAAAGGAAGGACAGAGACATTTATAAATTTTCATAATATATTGTTTAAATAATGCAGTAAAAAATGAAAAAGATTTCACGATTTTTAATTTATAAATCATCGTGCCATGTAAAGGAAGCGTCTCTTAGAAATTTGATCGACTTTTACCACCTGAATCGCCTCGAAAAATATATAGCTATTTTAATACGCGAAATACAAGTTTATAGTGCAAGTTTGGTTTTTTCATTTCGTAAACCTAGCGGGTAAATAATTTTGAGATTTTACTCGCACGACCAATAAGCAGCAACCAAGAACATATACAAAATGCAGGTTCGTATTTTGGAAATACCCACATGCTCCAGCCACCTTAATATCACGAAATACAAAAACAAAAAAATTAGTTATGTTCACCTAGCTGTATTTGCCGTGTTCAGTACTTGCACCATATCTTCGTTGCCCTGCAGGCTTTTAATTATCTCTTTTCCAGGTTCATCATTTCCAACAACTGATAATAATTTGGTCCCATTCACGCCAAGATTATTTAAAGCAGCTGCAACATTTCGAGCCACACCGCCATAACTTTTTTGACTCTGCCCTTTATACATACGTCCGTCAAACTGTAACATTCCCGTAAATATTTGTAAGAATATATTATTCATGGTGGAAATATTCAACTAAAAAAAAGACCGTTAAACATAATCAGATCGTGAAAATACCATATTATTTCTATATTATCTATAAATCAGTAATTAATATCTTCAGAATAAAAAGAAAATGATAAAGCTATACGGTTGTAAAGAAGTAAGTATAGTTCTTTAAATCTTTCTGCGTACGCCAATATAGATTTGCGCACACTCAACAGTTAGTTTGGTTGCCCACCGTAAAGGCGCCAACACCAAGAATTGTCAGTCTGGTTGCCGACCGCGGGCGATAATTGTATCCATCCTCTAAAATTGTACGAGTCGACACTCCAAAAATTTTTCGTCGTCTTATTTGCGTCTTCCGCGAAAAAGTTTTAAGAAAAATACAAATAAGTCTATAAATTTCATTATATACAATCACGAGTAGAATTCTTGAGCAAGACGGAACTGAGGACAAGACCAACATCGAGATCAACGTCGCTTAGATTTTCTCCGCGCGAGAAGTTCTAACGATTCATTTTCGTAGTACACTCGATTGCATTCCTAACCAGCTGTTCGAGATGGACTGGTATTGGCACGGAAGGATATAAATCATATTTGCCAGCCGAAAAGTATTTTCGTGGAGATGGTCGACGTGACGTGACCAGAGGTGTTCCCATGGGCGAACCTGAGACTGGTGCGATACTTCAATTCGGTGGAAAATGACAATACACCTGGATTAATAAATCATCCAAGGTCAGTATCCATGTTTTCTTAAATACCACGAGTTATTCCGAAGCTTGCATGTACAGTAAAGAAATAATGGATAAGAAGTGAGATGCAAGATGTGAGAGACGGCCTATACAAGAGTAGCATTCCTTCATCTAGGTTATTTTACTCAAAAGCAACTAAATCGATAGACAGACGTTTCACTGATTTCGTAGTAAGCATTGCTGATCGATTTATCAAGTGATTGTTCGTTATGGCATTTTTAAACAGATCGTGAAAATTCGCTTGGTCTTTCAAGAAATTGTCAAATAGAATCTGTTACGTTTCACGAATTAATGGCGAGATGGATAATGATTTTTAGATAATGATGAATCACGAAATATCTACTAAGGGTGACAGCTGTCTCATACTGAAATCTGAAAAGAAATTATTCGGGATGTCACGGTTGCATAACGCCATAAATTGTTCATTTTTCTCGTGCTCCCCCTCTTTCTCTTTTTCCTCCCGCTTTGGTGAACACCTACGAATAACGAATGGCATCCTTTCATTTTTTCCTCGTCCCTCGCGTTCTCTTCGAAGAATTTAATTAAATAGAAAAAATGACAAAAACTTTCCTCGAGTAGACAATATTGTTTCATCTCAGTAGAGCACCCAGCCATTTAATTCATTGCGCAAGGTCGTGTACTACACATCACATCTACTTCCTACCCACGAACAAACAATACCATTCGTAACATGAAACTAAGAGTATAATTTACTCGGATAGATATTTTGTATATTTAACAAAGAATGACAGAATAAAGAAGGATTGGAAACATGGGGCGGAGAAGTGAATATTCCATGGTAATGCAGTGAATAGTAGGAAGCAGGATATTTCCTTTGGTATCGAATAAATGGGCGTTAAAGGGATGAGGCGGGAGCAAGCGCGGAGAGCTTGAACGATCGATGGACCCCTTAAAATTGGTTAAAATTTTAACACTGCTTCAATATATTAGATTGCAGCCAGGGGATAATCAAAAACTCAAAATGATTTACCATAATGTCAAACCGAAAGTCACTTCGACTCGGAAGATAACCATTAAATGTATTATGCATGAACGCCTCTATATATACAGTCAGTTTATACCTGAGACTTTGCGAGGAAAATCGATAATAGAATTCCTTATGGCATGTGAGACCACTCTAAAGGCAGACGATTTCAGAGCTTTCTCGTCCTACCTCTTATATTGAGAAAAATCTTTTCATAAAATATGACAGGCACCGTTATCAGTATTCCTCACGATTTCAAAATCGATTGATTGACTTCATGCTAGACTGATACTTTCAGGTCTGGGTTTCGTAGAATATCAAAAACTATGTCATAAAATACGAAGAATTCTTTAGTCATGTACCCCAAAGACCGATAATACTACTATTCATTCGTTAATATTACCATGCTCTACGCCATACAACTCATTGTCAATTTTATTAACAAGATTTTGTTTACAACGAATGAGTATTGATGTTCGATACCATTAATTATGTATAATAATCATAAAGTACCGGGACATAAAAGTCCCGCGTTTCCGTTTCGAGGCTTTGCATAAATAACAGTTTCGAAAATAACAAAGATAATAATAGAACAAAAGAAGCGATCCAACTGATTAATATATTTATTCCGGAGTTATAGAACTTTAGTAGTAATTTACGATTCGGTGACAGCAGCGATTTTTCTTCGTATTCAACAGACTATGCTTTTAAATTACAGAGTACTATGGAAATAACCTCTCGATGCAAGCCTCTCGTCTGACACTCGACCGAGGAAAGGTTATCCACAGACAAAGGCATTAAGGGAGGTTTGATAGTATGACGGTGATGCTGCTGCAACGTTCCGCCTCCCCGCAGTTGACGCACAGCCAAAAGATCGCCAACAGCAATACAAAACCGCCATTCTTGTTTTTCTTTGAGAGTCAAGAGCACCGAAGCAGCGACAGCAAGAACAACAATAATAACAATAGCACCGGCACAAACAACAACGTTATAAGAAATAATAATAATAGCAAGATCATCAGGACAACAACGTGTGAAAGCGGTGATAGTGGTGTTAGTGGTGGTGTCGGTGGTGGTGGTGGTGGCGGTGGTGGCTACGGTGGTGGTGGCGGCATTTGTAGTGGAGGTGGCTTCAGCGGCTGTGGTGGCGGTGGTGGCGGCGGTGCCGGCGTAGCGGCGGCGGCAACGTCGCACACCAGGATTGGGGGGCAGGGTGTCGCGATGCGATATTATCGTTTGTGGATATACGCTTGTAATATAGTCGTATTTGGCAGTGCTGTAGGGCTGGCGACTGCCGTATCACGAACACTACTCTTTTCGGGGGATCCCCGACGTCAGTTAATACCAGGCGTACCCCGAGCCTTCGACCCCACGGCACTCTACGCCTACCTTGCACTTGCGACCCAATTGGGCTTGGTGCAATTTCTTGGATGCGTTGCCGCGAGACGACTTAATACTCGTCTCCTCAATGCCTACTGGATTCTTCTACTAGCTCTTCTCTTTGGGGATACAGTTGTAGGCATAGCCTGGGTCTTTCGATTTGAAAGAATGTGCGCCGAACTTCGACCTACTCTCAGGTTTAAATTGCAAACAGAGTACGCGAAGGAACCGCGCTTCAGCGAACATTGGGATCGTCTTCAGCGGGAATTTTCTTGCTGCGGTGTCACCGGACCGCGTGACTTCGGTTCTCGTTGGCCTCAGACTTGCTGCCCCCCTGCTCCTGCTTCTAATGCCAGCGAATCTTGTTTACAGCCCTATGTCCGCGGTTGCGAGGAGTCCCTTATGCGGTGGCTCCGCAGAACAGCCGATCTTCTGTTTGTACTAGGGTTTTGCGTTATTACCTTTGCCAAACTCTGTTTCCTTGGAATTTTACGTTATGAAATACGAGAAATGATCCAGAAGATACGGCTGCTCCGCGAGCCTCCGTCTACGGTTCCTCCGTTGATTCAACCGTTCTCTCAAATCATACCGGATACAACAAATAATGGGGGCATAGTCAGGCGGCCGACTTTACCTACAGCAACATCCGGTATGAATTTCCATGAGCGTCGTTACTATAAGTTTTTAATAATTTTTTCAAATCCTGCAGTACGAATTGATCAGGACTAATGGATTTGTTTCTAGGAAATGCAACGCTCTTGATGCAATCCGACGACTGCAATTCCGGAAGACATCCGCTATTGGGAAGTACGGTACAAGATGGAGGTGCTGACAGTGACACAAATAGTCACTGTGCTTTAATACTCGAAGAATTAACACCGACGCCAGCTCCTCATAACTGTGGATCTCGAGAGAAGAGCAACGGAAACAACAACTACGAAATGCGAGAGTTCAATAGAAGATTGCTACTCTCGAATGGAAACAGTCCCGGAGCAGGTGTAACTGCTGCGAGTCAAAGTAGACGTACCTGACTATGGAAGTGGTGGCGACACACCTGGAATCGTTTTTCCTATAGCAACAACAGACCCTCAGAATTACCAAGATATAACTAAATATCTATTGTGTTTATGAAGTCTATGGATGAGCCGAAGGCTTCAAAAACGGACATACGCTGGAGGATCAAATTTTAAGTGGCGTAAAGCTGGGTCTAGACACAAACTACGATCGTCAGGTCACATTTGTTAATTGAAATTACTATAAGGACGTTGCTCTCGTAATGGTATATAACGAAGAATTATTGTTAATAATACATTGATACTACAATTGGTGGCATTACACTGCAAATAAGTCACTCCGTCACTTACTTCTTATCAAATATTGACTAAAAATTCACGATGCATAGTTTGTCCATACATTCAGGCAGACAGAGTATTCATACTCTTTTCAAACGAACAAATTGCAAAACTACTTTCGAAATTGTTTAGATACCACATAAGTGTAATGTTACCATATCTTAATTTATTGTTCCGCGGAAGGTAGTTTGCAAGCATAGGTCCTGTAATAGTAATTATTAAAGGATATCATTGTTTATAAACAAACGTGTACGACAAAATCACCGGATATATCAAAATTACGATGAATTCGTAACCAATCAGATAAGGAAATAAGGAAATCCGAATAACTTTAGCCCTTTGAGCAAGCAATTTTTTTTTGCCTTTCCGACGCTCGGCCATGTGCTATGCTGCCCTGGTCATTAAAATTTTATAGACAATATGCCGAATATAAATCTTAACATTCTAATCGCTCCGAGCGAGGAGAAGATGTATAAATACATGAGTGCATACATAACTGAGATCAGACACGGTATGGATGCGAAGAGCGTATTTTAGAATTTAAAAAGCTTACATGTTAATCAAGCTAAAATTGGCAGCCTACATCCGAAGATTAGTCGCCCATTTCAGCTTGATTATATGTTAACGTGATAGATAAGTTCATTTTGTAGGAAAAAGGTTATGTGCACGAAGGAAGGTAACAAACAGACAGACAGACAGACAGACAGGTAGCTAAATAGAGAGAAAAGAGTGATGCAAGTAGTATAGCTATTTCTTATAATGACCAATTAATGATAGTGCCTCTGACAAACAGTTTCAAGAAATAGATTCATAATCTCTGTGCTTGCTCGAAGGGTTCTAAGCATCAAATCCTCATACGTGTAGTTCTGTAACATCTGTCCGTCCTAAGATGGTCAAATAGACCGCTTCTTTAGATTTATTTTAGCGGTAAGAAAGTTTTGTATAGCCCCCTAAATTCAAAATGAGTTTCCACTGTTTACAAAGTGCACTATTGCAAAATCATTACGAACAATGCCAGTCGTATGTCATAGTACTTGTAACTTCTTACGATAGTAGCATCTTCATAAGTTTAATATCCTGTATGAGTATTTTGATTGATTTACTTAACCCAAGTTACAATATATTTCTGTTTACATTACAAAAAATAATACAAACGTTATAGATGATCTGTAATGTTTATGCTACGAAATTAGGAATTGCAATAGGCTGTGCCCATATCTAGTAATTACAAACATAAATTGCAAAAAATGGAATAGAATCAGTCACTATCTTTCCACCGATGTCGAATCGACAGCATACGTGAAATACGTGTACTCTATATATAAATATTACAAAACTATAGATATGCATTCAACTTTCATTCGGCTCCGATGAAAACATTAGCCAGGGTCAGTATAAGATCTGGGGCCAAATCAGAAGGAAACTTGACACGCAGGGGGACACAAATTTCTCTATACGGTCTTCAGTTCGTCGTGCAACAATCAGTCACGGTGTTGAGGTCGCGTAAGCATATAATCTCGATAAATTACCATGTGAACTTTCAGTTATGATAACAACTTTACCGCTACTGCTTATAATTTTTCGGTTCTCAACTAGCAAACAATGCTCAATCATGTAACAATATCAAATACTGGCTCTCTTCGGCAGAAGCAGCGGCTGAGGGAATAAATACCTTTGATTGGTGATATTTTTAAACTTTCTGAGTTTAAGATCAATAACCAGTCAAATAGTTTTGCTCCTTTAGCGCTATTTCTGCTAAAATATTAGGACGACTTGGGTGACACTAGAATTTTCACAGCAGCTTAGCTTATTCCTTTAACTTCGAAACAAAACTTAAAATGACGAGTAGGTATACGCGTACAAGAGAATAACAAAAGGGGCACGGAAGTGAGAAATCTCAATCAAAGCTTGACTTTCTTTATTTTTGTGAGACATGTTCTGAGATATTGTTATGAGATATTGCTAAGAGATATAATTATATATCTCGCTAATAATATCTATTAATAATAATAAAATCTCGAAACGCTAATAATTTGGTCTTGTCGGAAAACCGTTTTTTATTGCGAAAATATGTATTATGAATTGGTTACGTCTAGTCCACCAAGGTATGTTCAAGTATATGGCTTCCAGTTAAAATTCTCTCTGGTAGCAAACGGATAAATTGGGAACCACTCTGGCGTAGATATGTTACGGTTGTAGGTAATCGAAAGGTATGATGCTTTTACTTGATTAACCTCATTATTATTACATAAAGTCTCTAACCATATTTACTCTGGAAGCTATTTGATAAATCATGAAAAATTAAAATCTGTTTGAAAAAAAAACACTCATGTATACTAAGACCTCCGATAAGTTAACCTGTCGGGAGCAAACCCAATTAGACCTCTTTCAGTAAGTCAATTCCTCTACTACCTCCCACTTTCGCTCCGATGCTCGAGTGGGAGAATGAGTACAGAGTCAGGCAGCAAGCTTGCCGCTGGAAGGAGTATCTCATCTCCCTATCGAGCAGATAGGAAGGTCTTAAGAAAGGGCCGAACTTAACTTTTCAGAGATTCGTTTTTTTAACTTACTGGAAGACATTAACTTATCGGGGGTTAACTTACTGGAGGTCCCACTGCATTGGAATCATTTGCGATATTGTAAAGTATATGCACACTTTTTTCATATAGAAATTTTATCAGTATTTTTATAATATTTGCAAAAAAGTTAAACTTTTATATACAGGGTTATTCTCGGCAAACGCACCAGCTGAAATTAGGCGTGAACGGATGATTTTATAAATCAGAGCAGGGTGGTATCGTTAAAGAAATGAAAGTTAGCGTCATAACATTGCTAATCAATTTCACATTGTTTCATTTGTTTAACAAGGCCGCACAGCCTCCATTAACAGAACTGTTCAATCGCGTTCAACTTCAGCTGGCGCGTATGCCGTGAAAAACCCAGTATGTGTATGCAAATCATGTAAAAATTTCAGTGCAAAAATCAAAAGTTATTTTATGGTACGATACGACCATCCCAACTAAACTAAAATTATTTAAAAACTAAATTTATTTAAAAACGAGACACAGTTACACTTCGTTGAAATCCCAGGTTAAACATAGACAGACACTGTATATGCAACAGTACACAAAGCCACTGTATAATTAAATATACGATATGTTCGAATTTGACATCGACGATTATCAGCAGCAGAGCTCGTCATCAGTGCACAAAAAGCATATTATTATTTTAAATGCATAACTAGCTACAGCTCTTCCATTCAATCAATTGATAATTTTTAACGCGAGCTATCTGTATTGAATAGTGTTGCTGAATATTATATTGTGTAAAAGCATATAAACAAAAAAAAATATACAACGCACGACATGACGTGATTACACGCTATACAATTTTTTTATCACAAAAATGGGATGTATGTGTTACACATAATTTTGAGTAATATTTAAAGACACATGATAAATGTTATAATGTTATTAACTTTGAAAGGTTTTAGAAATTAATAACTGTACGTGTATAATTCAATGATCGAAAATGATCTAAATGTTATTATCTTATCAATATATGATTTTAAATTTTTTCTTCAAATGAACTTTAATTTAAGTTTCAAGGTTTTCTCCCAGAGTAAGGTACATCCCATTTTCGTGATGATAAATTCAGGTAGTAACTGAAGGCGAATATTTCCATAGCATTGTGTTGAAATACCTGACATTAATTGGCTTCCTAGAGAAAAATAATCACCACCGTAAATGTATGCGTTAGTAATTTCCAAAGCAAACAATACGTTTATTAGTAGTTTGTGTACAGTAATTTATAATAGGAATTGTCGAGGCTCGATCGCCTGTTTAAGAAACGGCCGAATTATAATTTTGTAAGTTTCCAATCAGACGTAGCATAATTCCAGTTTGTTGAACCAAAAGCATTGAGAACAACCAGAAGTACACCAGCTCGAAAGGGTTTAATTCTTTGAATATTAATTTAGGTCAATTCAACAGGGCACTTTACAACCGACAGGGCACTAACAACTGGAATTGGATAACAGGGTAAGAGATATATGAGATTCGTTGATACTCAAACGTAATATAAATGAAAGATCAATGAGCTTAGTTTTCCCGGGAAGTGGCTGTTCGTTATTATAAATTTAAAGGTTCTTTCCTAATCAGGCTGTCGAATTATTGTTCAACGTATTAATAATCGATAAGAATGTTACAGATTAAACCACGCAGATGCACAGCCTATGCCATGACATCTGTGTATAGGTGTACGATATTATTATTAGTATTATTGTCATCATAATTTATATTATAAATCGTTAATATTATTATTAATCTTAATGTTGAGATTATCATTATTACTATCGATTATCTTTGGTTGAAAAATTAGAAGGCTGCAGTGTTATCGCAAACCGCCCAAGTGTACATAATTGCGCTAAATATTGATTCAAGTAGACTGTTGCTTTTGGTCGAGTGGGATGACCCTTGTGAAATAAGACAAATTTTAATCAAATTTATATCTATATTATTGTTTCCTTAAAACGATTTAGAAAACCTTGTAATTATAATATCATTTGATATAAAGCAGTCAGAAAATAAGATACCTACGTGCGTAATTGTTCCTCATATTTTCAGGGTATTTAACTGTCAAACGAAGAAAAGAAATATCAATTTCCTATTAATTAGTATATTAAGCGCATTGCCAGAATGACTGAAGAAAAGCGTGCGGAATTTCTGCCCACACGTAGATGTAATATATAATAATGAAAAATATTCCATAACCCACTCGACCAATATATCCTAATAACATAGTTGTATACCGTCAAGAATAAGGCTTTACACATTTAACGATTTGTAATCGATAAATATTGGAATTTATAAGGTCTTATGAGAAAGTGATACTGAGGATGTGTGTGTGTGCTTGGGTCATTTAGATGCAAAGATTGAAGGAACAGGGAGTGCAGTGCATGAAGAATTAGAAAATCACAAAGAGAAGGAGAAAGAGTGAAAAAAGAAAGAATAAGAGATTGAAAAAATAAAAGGAAGAGAGCGCGCAAAAGAGAAAGAGAGGGGGGGGGGAGAGAGAGAGAGAGAGCTTTGAATAGTGCCTGCTTTAAATCGAATTATCGATTACTAATATTGCTAGATACATTATACTTATCTAAGGAGTGAAAGGGACTATAATCAAACGGAATAGAAAAATAACAAGTCCGTATAGGAAGATTAAACATAACCCTGCTAAAAAAAATCGATTAAAACCGATTAAAAATAGACGACAAGAATCAGATTTGTGTGTAGGTAATTTAATGTAAAATCTTATAGATATTTACTTACTACTACTGAAAATAAATGAGATTCCCAAATTATTGAAAAATTTATTCTTTGTGGGGTCAAGTCATAAAGTCATATTGAACATGATAACCTATTCTTTCCGAATCAATTTATATTTTGTTTTCACTTAGAATACAAATCCTTCCAATTGTCCGCATCTTGATTGAATCGTACGGCTATCGGTTTTTATGGATTTTAATCGGATTTTTGAAGCAGGGAAGGAACATCATAACAATAAAATACATAAGTACTTGATGTCCAAAAGTGACATCGGGACATGCACAACAAAAGTAACGTTTTTGAATGTACTTAGATAAATACCTGTACAGTTGTGACTAATGGAAGAACCGTATTGCGGATCTATGTGGACGAGTTATTTATTAACTTAGTCATGTCTCAAGATAATGATAAATTTAAATGCTTCGATAATTTTATTTTACTGCTTCAATAATGTCGTAGCGAGATATTGTTAATATTTGAAAGGACTTAAGTTATAAAATCATTTGCAAAGAATGCAATTATTGTTTTATGCTTTCTTTGGTACATATCACTCCTTGTCACGCTGTACTATCGGTTCACGTTTCTCAAAAATACCTTTACATGTGTACATATATACAATCGACTTGATCGTAATCATATGTAAATATGTACTGTTACATGTGCAATGATAACTATGAATATAACGGAAATTGGTTATTTAGTATAAGGGTTGACTTTCAAGTTCAACTTACTTTTATCTGGGGCTCATCCACTTGTAAAACCGTATCGAAAATGCTCCCACCAATCACCACCTGTGTAAGTAAATTAACATTCCAAAGTAATTTACTAAAGACAATACAAAAATATTTGGCAAATGTCAAAAAGATTGTTCATAGATAGAGTAGGAGGATCTTATACAAATTTAATTTAAGGCGTACTTTTTATGATATGTGGTTAGTTATTGTACTTACTGGTGGTTTTGTTGCTTTGAATGAACTTGCAATCTTATATGTCCGAGGGTTTGAGTTTTGTATAATAGAAAGCTCTTTTGCTATTTCTGCAGCAACTTTGGCATTGTTTTCAATGAGAGCTTTATCTACAGGAAGGATAACAGTTAATTAAAAATAATATTAATACATACCCGTTTAATGCATGGTTTAAATACCTTTAACTACTTACTGGCTCGAAGAGATTCTCCAGAAGTCAATTCTGTAACTTTTTGCAAAAGAAATGGAGTAATATTCTTTCCACTGATTCCATTATATTTAGCTTGCTCTAAAGCATCTTGAATAGCAATTTCCAGTTCCATAGGATTTAGCGAATATTCTTTTGGAATAGGTACTGTTAATAGGATCCCTGTATGAAATCCTAGTTTCCTCTGTACTGCTATGAGTTCAGCAGCATCTTTAGAATTATAAACATGAATGGGAGATATTATTTTATCCTTTGTTTCACAACAATAAAATGCTGGAAATGCATTTGAAGTTCCCACAGAGACAACAGGGACACCTTGTGTTTCCTATAAAAGTAAAACATAAGTTCCTAAACATTTTAACGTCAGAGTTTTTCTAACAATTTATTTTTTACTAACCAAGTATTCAAGAGTCTTAGGAATATCAAGAATAGCTTTAACTCCAGCACATACAACTGCAACAGGGGTCCTGCCAAGCTCAGATAAGTCTGTACTGACATCAAACGTTAATTCAGCACCTCGATGTACACCACCGATTCCACCAGTAGCCATTACTGGAATGCCAGCTAAATTGGCCACCAACATAGTGCCACTGACTGTTGTACCACCATTCAATTTTTGAGAAATAACATGTGGAAAATCTCGTCTTGAACATTTGATTGTATTGCTTGTGGAATTTGACAATTTTTTAATTTCATCTTCACTTGTACCAACATGTATTTTACCATCCAAAATACTTATTGTTGCTGGAACAGCACCCTACATATAAAAAATTACACTTAATCAGTCATTAAATATATACTCTGGAATATAAGCAAAAAATACATATGACTGTAAAAATGTTTCTATTTATTTGTAACAGTAATTTTAAAGAAATTTTTTATTTATGAATTTATTATCCACTTGTTTGATTGACTACATATTGATACATATATAATTGTGTTTACATAAAAAAATCATTTTAGTATAACCAAAAAGATATAATAATTCCAACCACCTGCTTCCGTATAGTCTCTTCGACTTTCAGCGCAGTATTAAAGTTGTCAGGATACGGCATACCATGGGTGATTATCGTGGATTCTAAAGCAACGATGGGCCAACCATTCTTTTTAGCAGTTAGAACATCATCCGAATATATAATTTCACTCTGTGTCATTATTGTACGTGTATCATTCTTTAAACACTTAAATTTTCGAACTTTTGAAAACATTCGAAATCCAACCCGTACGGGATACATTGCAAAGGAATATAGAATGTGCTTTCAAATAAGTTATTCGAACGCATTTACTAACAACTATCGGGAATGAGATTTTAGATTTCGTTTTCGTAAATTATCTATTCTAGTTAACGATCATTGTTCCACACAACAGTAACACATGTCTCAGGCATCTGTTGAACGTTTACTGTACAATACACTTTCTTTAAATATTATGAATGGTTATCAGTCTTTTAGCAGCTATCTCATAATGTTTATCCAATCACCATCCTCAGATTAAGATTAATAAGAACTTTTCTGTTTTATGTTTAACGAACATATTATTTTGAAGTGAATTTTAATAAGGTAATCTTAATTTTGCGTCCGTTGAAAAAAACTATTAATTAAAAATCTTACTTTTTATTTCAAATTTACTTAACTTATTGGTGAAGTGACGTCTTGTAGGACATGCGCAGCGCAACAAAAATCTATCCAGTGTAAATGATAACGTGATAACTACGATAATCGTCATAAATGACATTTGAATAAACTCTGAAAATCTATTCTATATTTATAAGACATTTCAGATCATATGGAAAGAAAGGGAAGATATCTCAGAGGATATCCAGTCTATATCATCTCAAATATCCCATTTAGATATCCATAAGACTTTTTCTGAACTTTTGAACTATGTGGTTATTAATCGCATTCCTAATTGAATTCACTCATGCACTTTACCAACAATGCATACATATTAAGACATGAGTGTGGTGTAAATTCATGTGAACCTGTGATGTTAAAATAGTCGGACGAAGTGGACAGCGTGAACCAACACCACGAATACATAAAAAAGTTAGCTTATGATAATGAGTTAACCGATGAATAATAATTAATAAGTAAAAATACGATAGTCATCATTGATTGACTTCAGTCGTGTACAGGACGTGGTGATTTGGAAGACGAGAAACGAAATAGAATGGCTGGAACAACTAATAGCACAAAAAAGAAGGATTCTGGAATATTAGCTAAATTTTATTTATGTGCTTATAATTTGATAGAAGCCATCGGGTAAGTGCTTAGAAAACGATGTGTACACATATCGATATAATATTTATTTCTCATAGAAATTCCTAATATATCATTTAAAGATTGTATTTACAGAATTGAAGATTTTGTGTACAACTTAATCATTTTCAAAATATGATCCACTGAAAATAGTATCACAGTTCCTATTCCATTAATTATGTTAACAAATTTAATTTTGTGTGTCTATCATACATATTTATTTGATCCTTGATATACTTTCTGTTTAGATGGAGTTATGTGTTGTACTCAGTAACAAATTATTACACTTTATCATCAAGTAAGGCAAGCTTATGGGACACCGTCAAGTACAGTCTGATTATTTTTCAAAATGCAGCTGTATTAGAGGTTTGTTATTGACAGACAGATTAATGTTTGTACAAAATATTACAGTCATACTGTTTTGTATGGCACGGAATTACTACCAACAAAATAATATGAATCTGATCATTATTATTTAAAATAATATAAAAAATGAATAATTTTAGATAATACATGCAGCTACAGGATTGGTACCATCTAATCCTGTAATTACAACGATTCAAGTATTCAGTCGAGTGATGGTTGTGTGTGGGACCTTATTAGCTGTACCAGTTAACTATACTGCCTCATGTTTTGGTTTTACATTAATTCTCTATGCTTGGTCGATTACTGAAATCATTCGATACTTGTATTACTTCACAAATATTATTGGCTTTGTACCATACATACTTGTATGGCTCAGGTAAGAAATAAAGTAATTAAGTAGCATAAAGTTTATTTCTGATATATGACACTTGTTCCATATTCATTGTATATAAAGAATCATAATTTGGTTATTGTTAAACAACCTTTCTTTCACAGGTATACAACATTCATTGTACTGTATCCAATTGGTGTTACTGGTGAGCTACTTTGTTTCTATTCTGCTCAAAAATATGCAAGTACACATCCTGATGCATGGAGTTATAATATGCCGAATGCCTGGAACTTCACATTCAGCTATCATTACATTTTGTTAGCAGTCATGCTGCTGTATATTCCACGTAAGAATTTTAATTCTATATATCTAAATCGGAAAACTCATATGAAATTTTCTTTAATCAATTGTTCCGTTTCTGTTACAGTTTTCCCACAAATGTATCTCCATATGTTCGCGCAGAGGCGTAAAATTTTAGGATCCTCCTCCACTGTACCATCTAAGAAAACCCTTTAAATTAATTCTTTATGTTTTGGGCTATTTGTTATAATTATTTTATATCAATGAGCCTACGCGGATTTTCTTGCGGCCATGCTCAAATTAATCATAATAATAAATATATATTTTTGGGTGTGTAAAAATATATAAAAGTACGAATAACCATTATTATTGTATATTAAATTTTAAATGTTCCCGCCATTTCTATGCTTATTTGTATAATTAATGCAATATTTCGATTAGTATAAATGACACATCAGCTAAAAATGTAATATTTTATCAACATATACATATAAATGATACACTGCAGTCATTCACTTTGCTTACACGGCGGTCTTACTCCAATGTAGTTATTACTGGTGTAATGGAAGCAATCAATCTCAAATATTTCATTGAAGTGGAAACATTTGTAATTTGTCAATTTTTTTTAGATCAACAATGCATAAACAGTCATTGATTTGTAAAATTTCATATAAAATAAAATAATTTCTAGTAGTAAATATCAGAACTATACCAGTAAGTACAGCAGAAGTTTATTATACAAACTTAAATTTGTTATGTATTATGGATATTTAAAACAACTTTTTTTTTCTTTCTTTCTTTATTATCTTATTTGTACAAAAAGATTTTATGCCTGATCTCCTGTCGGAGTAGACTTTATAATGTCAGAGTTTCCAGGGTCAGTGATAGAAAGCGTGCATACACGGAAGTACTTTCCGCAGGCCGTTCCTAACTCGATATTGTTGCCTGAGTAATGATGTACTCCCGTTTTAGCAAGCATCGCGTAGTATTCAATTTCAGATTTCCTGTTTAAATAAAATCAGATTAGATGTTTCGTAAAGTTACAGATCTCATTGTACCTTCTGCACTTACAAACAGAGGCATGAGACTACTCCGTAGAACTTCTCAATTCCTTGTAATAAAATTTGACATAGATGTTACGATAATGAACTCAATAGTGCAAAAATCTTCAGATATTCCAATATTGCAATGTTATACCATTTACGGCATATACTTGTTCACCATACTTATTCTGCTTCAGTTCTGATATTATACATAAATTCAGAGAAACTGTAAAGTTTGGCTAGCTATAATGAAGGTCGAAAGAGAATTTACATTTTTTATGTTTGTGAAGTAGTGCCAGCAAGTCAAACAAATTTATACTATTTCATTATTGTAACAGTTTATGTTAATTTATTACAGGACGAGGAGTGCTACATCTCAGTCTCACCTTAAAGATGGGGTATTATTGGCAATTATAACCAATTTTGCTTTGCCTTGGCGAAGGGACTTCAGAGTCTGCTTGTAGCCCAACACATATTTACCAGACTTCATAACCAATGCAAGCCTGGAATTGATGCTCTCCAAAGCCTTTTTCTGTACACAAGATTTTTGTTAAGTGATTAGAATAATAGGTATCTTTATTAATATGTTTACAAATAAATAAATTATGTTAAGAAAGAATTTCTTTACAAAACTAATAGCGAGCACGTGGATGCTCGAAGTTATTACCTGCTTTTTTTGGGCGACCATTTTGCTGATATAGCTTCACTGGCACCTATTAACATATAAAAAAGGCAAATGAGTTACATTTTTGAAAATTAAATAACATATATAGCAAAGTTTTAAAATTACTACGGAGACCTCGCAAAGCAGGACTTACCTCTATGAATATCAAACATGAAAAGAAATAGAAATGGCGGCGGAGTTAGTTCACTATATATAACATGGATATGGATTATATAGATGAACGAAAGAACTTATGTTACTTCAGCAACGATATCTGGTGATGATTTCAAAAGATATAGTGTTTCCAATGAGCCAACTTGTGCCAACACACATCTACATCATTGGTCATTTCAAAAATATTCCGCTGGAGCCAACGAATGGCAACACATTGAGGATTTTCTGTTTATCACGTTGAATCGACGCGACTCAAGACGGAACCTAGCTACTCATTGGCCCTATCGCCATATAGCATGGACTACGCGATCCCCACTTCAAATTCCTTGAAAAAATGTCCGCTCGAATTGACAAAGAGGAAGGTGGCGGACATGCAGCTTCTATATAGGGTAAACGGCCCAGTTGGTGGCACTTTAAGACCGGCCGGGTTGGATTTTCACTATTTATTCACGCGTGATATAGCCAAACTGAAAACTAAAGGTTTCAACATGTGCGTTAAAGCCCTCCGAACGAGATTCACCTATTATACAAGTGAAACAATTAAGGTTTATTAATAAAATCATTATTTTAATAGCGCTTCTCTGCTGCCGGGGTTTCTGACACTCGAGAAACACTCATGTCGTAGTTTCTGACCCCTTCGTGTACCCGATTCATGACCCTTCCTTCCTTCCTTTCCTTATGGCTGACTCCTCCAATGAGGAGATGTGCCAGCGTTTCATGAGAATCGTTGTGCTTGTCTTCTTTTGATCCTAACACGCGATTGGCTAACAGCTATTCACTTATAACATATTCACTACATTTGAGTTATACAATCGACCTCCTGCCCGTATCCACTTTCTCACATTTCCGAATATCCCCATATAAATGGGTTAAATTGCAATTCATGTAATTTCATGGACACGCATTAGGTACAAACAAATTAGAATAAATAAAGAAAGCAAATTTTTCGACGCAACAGGTGACAAATCAGGGTCAACAACAGCAACTTAACTACAATTATGTGACGCACTTATTGATCCCGTGAATTTGAACAAATATGTAACCAAAAGTTAAACAATTTCTTAAAGAGGTCGGTCTTAAAGTGTCACTAACTGGGCCGTTTATTCTGCATAAAAGTCTGTTAACGGGCAGTAGCTCTCCTTTTCTAATGTTCCCATCGGCTACGTTTTCAATACTGGGTGCTTTCCAACAAGCACGCATTTTATTACACTGTGTCATACGACTGAGCACAGTGTCAGGGTGCTTGTTGGAACACCCTTTAGTTCCTAGGAAGGACCACCAAATCGCACTCACATCATTTATACATATAGTATGCACTTGATTTTCGTTCTTAAATAAGTGAACATTCAATTGTGAATTGGAAGCATTCATTGCAAGGTAGCATTGTGTATTTTTTACTTTTTTTCTTAGGTACCACATGTAAAACAATAAATTTGCATGATTGCTGGCAGCTCTGACGTACTAAACACGCTCAAACTCAGCTATCGGCTGTGTCGAATAGTGTGACATTGAGTTGTTGTTGGAACACTCTGTGTTATACACTGTGTCACACTGTGTCCTCTGTGTTCCTTGTTGTTCTGGCACATCTCCTCATTTGAGGAGTCAGCCATAAGGAAAGGAAGGAAGGAAGGTGTTCCTTGTTGGAAAGCACCCACTGTCGTACTACGGCTTGCTGATTAGAAAGAGACAGGGCTTGACCATCTTTTTATATCAGTCGACCATTTTTCCTATGCTTGTGCGTAGTCCATGCTATACGTTTATGGTTGGCCCTAAGTAATAAGAAATTGTCGAAATAGCTAATGACTACATTTACACGACGGTTTAACGCCTGTTTCCTCCGATGTGATTTAAGCCTGTTTCAATTTTTAAAATATAGTTTTAAGATAGGGTAACCAGAATTTAAACTTCGATTAACGTCGGAGGAAGTAGGCATTAAACAGCTTAGTTAATACTGCTCTAAAAGAATCGGCCAATCTTAAATATTCCTTACAAGTAGAAATGTCTATAATTTGTCATTCCTTAACTAAGCCGGTTTAAGACCGTCGTGTTAATGGCTTATGGCCAATTTCTTCAGTTTCGGATAAAATTTATCCTGCGGATAAATCCCCAGCTAACCAATCACTTTCATGTTTGAAGGTGAAGAAATTAGCCATTCATTTTCACCGTGCAGAGTTTAAATAGAGTTAACCAATCACGTTTAGAAGTTGAATGGAATTGACCAATGATGTTGCTTCACTTTATTTAAACTCTGCACAGTGCTTCGAGTCAAGTTATGTCATTTCAACTTGAGTAAAAAGAAAACTTCCTCTACGTCAACATAAACTCAGTCATTGAAAGTATTGATAACAGTGACCTTATAATGTTTCATAATAATGAACATTTTTTTTTCACGTTTTAAACAGCTTTCGCCTGTTTTCTTCGACGTGGTTCATTGAGTAAACTCCGTTTAACTGTGCTGTTACTCAATCAGACACTTGTGTTTTAAAGAAAACAGGCGTATGTCAAACAAGTCGTTCGACTCAAAATTTAGGTACTTGATTGACCCAAATTTTCAAATCAAAGAATTTCCACTTATTACAAATCTGAAGGCTTTATTATTGGTCCGATTCTTAGTTTTCTGACAAGTGTAACTTGTCCAACAAAGAACCAATTGGAGTAAGCAATTGCCTAACTTTTATGTCACTGACGTCGACTCAACTCGAATAAATCGAAAACCTACTTTGTGTACAGATTTGGGTAGATAATTAAGGAATAGTACGTCAGCAAATCGGTGAGTGATCCACGAAAAACGTTTTTTTTTGTGTTTTGCCATCGACGTATGTAAATTTCATATTACCGATATAGAAAAACATTCACAATATTAATAACTTTTTATTTTTTATTGCACATGATGAAGCGTATTGTCATAATCCAACGGACAGATGTAGATAAATATTTGTTTACTAAATGCATGCTGAACTTTTACAAGTATAAAACAATTATTATTGTTTTAAAAACTGCCAATATAAACCTGCTTTATATTTTATTTTTTACCTTTGTATAAAATTAGAAATAACTATTTTAGATATCGTATAAAATGGAGTTGAAATGTATGGTACAGTCTTATGATTGGGGCAAGCATGGAATCGACAGTACTGTTGCCACGTTGATAAAATCTGCAAACACAGATTTTATCCTAGATGAAACTAAACCATATGCAGAACTTTGGATGGGTACGCATCCCAATGGTCCATCATATTTAAAAGAAGAAAATAAATCTCTTGACAGTTATATCAAAGAAAATAAAGAAGTTTTGGGTGCAGCAGTCGAAGAAAAATTTGGCATTCAATTACCTTTTCTTTTTAAGATTTTATCTGTTAACAAAGCTCTATCGATTCAAGCCCACCCAAATAAGGTAAATATTTAATTATAGTTTGATTTTGTTATTATAAAGTCAATATGCTTTAATCTAAAATAAGTATATTTACATTATTTATTTTTCTTGTTTAAGGAACATGCTGTACAATTACATCGATCTCATCCAGATATATACAAAGATCCTAATCATAAACCGGAGTTAGCAATAGCCCTAACACCGTTCGAAGCATTATGTGGATTCCGTCCTATTTCAGAAATAAAACAATACTTAAAATCCGTTCCGGAGTTACGTAATATTATAGGTGAAGACAAGGTGCATGAATTGATGACAATGGATGAAGCAGGGTTGCCTGCTGCACTAAAGAAATGTTTTCAAAATTTAATTAATTGTGATCCTGGCGTAGTGGCGTTGCAATTACGAAAATTATTAGATCGCTTAGCGAGTTTAGGTAATGATAGAAGTATTTCGTTCAATTAGTGAATTGTTCAAAATTAAATATACGTATCTTTTGTGCTCTCGATATATTGAATGTTTTTCAGATGAATCAACTAGACAAATTTTGAATGCTAATTTGCTTGAGCGGTTACATTCCGAATATCCAGGTGATATAGGCTGTTTCGGAATTTATTTATTCAATTTTATAACATTACAACCTGGAGAAGCTATGTATTTGGGACCAAATGAGCCACATGCTTATCTTTCTGGTGGTAAGAAGTACCTATTATGAGAAGTAATTTGTAATTTATGTTTGATTTGCAACAATATAAATTTCTATTGTATATTTTTAGATTGTGTAGAGTGCATGGCGTGTTCTGATAATGTCATACGAGCAGGTTTGACACCAAAACTTAAAGATGTAACGACATTAGTTGAAATGTTAACATACAACTGTGAACCAAGTTCAGCCAAACGATTTCAACCGTCACGAGAAGACGAATGTTCCGAGATCTTTCGACCTCCTGTACCTGACTTTGCTGTTGTCAAAATTACCGTGTGTTTTCACATTGCGATATTTATCAGCATAATTCTGTTATTTCTCATATTTCAAAGAAATCGCAATGCTTTGTATTTACATCTTTCAATATTTCAGATACCTCCGGGAAGAGCATCGTATAATCTCATTCCGAGGAGTACAGCGAGTATTCTTATAATAATTAATGGAAAGGCAGAAATATCACCGTTGAAAATTCTCAATCGAGGTTCGGTACTTTTCATTCCGGCAAATGAGAAAGTGATCGTGAAGGTGCTATGTGGATGCCATCCCATGCTGATGTTCCAGGCATTACCAAATGTTTGAAAAACAAATGGATCTCTAATGGATTTTTGATTATGTCCTATTGAGGATAGCATATGTCTTCAATAATCATGGCCAAATAGTAAAAATGAAACACATCTTTGTCCTTTAACTTTTATTATAAACTTAAAATTCTTCATAACATCTCTATCATCTCATCTAAAGTAACCGAGATTTTTTTAAAATCATGAAATTTTCTACCGAATTTATATTTCACGTAATTTGTTTGTTTTAAATAACACCAAATAGCTAAGCACGTACATTTTTCATCTTGAGATTATCTGAATCGTCTGTGAAAAATGTCTGCTACATACAGTGTTCGCATCAAACAAAAGAACAAGGTTAATGTTGTTTTTGCCATAACATATCTAGTTAAAGAAGTTACGAAGAATCTGTGGAATTTAGTGAAACAGTCAAGGTAATAGGAGATAACATGCCCAAATTGCATCTGTACTGACGGCATTAATAATTAAAATATTTCTTTTACTAAATGCCATGGAATAGATGTTACTAGTCATTACAGTTTTAAGCAATTGATTATTGAGACTAATCCTTTTTAAAGTGTACATTTTATTTGAAATATATTTAATATATACCCAAATGAGTGCTCAAGGGTCAACGACATGTTAGAGCGTTTTTAGCAAAGCGAACAAATTATAGTAAATACGCGAGAGATAGACACCTGATTAGATTCACTATACGAAAGACCATGACCGTAGATATCCTAAGGGGGCTCAAGGCCCCCGTCGGGAGACCCATAAGGTTCTGTCGCGGCCACAACTTGGGCCCGACCCACTGAGCAAGTTCAACGGATGAGGCGGAAGGGCAACCCCCGACACCATGGTCTATACGTGTAGCTGTTCTAACAGCGTGACTACTCTTATATGACTACTCGAATGAATATGCTGAACCCGATCAAAGGAATAGGATAAGCAAGACAAGCACTATGGAAAGTGAGAGGGAATAGAATGAAACGAGGAGACAGAAGTGAAGATAGAACTAAAGAAGTTAAGAAGTAGAAAATTAAGAAATAGGGGTATAAGAGTAGAAATGAAATAAGGAAAGAGATAAATCAAAAGGTAAAGAAGAAATAAATATAGAAATAGAAGAAGGTTGAAAATGGATAAGAGGGGTGCTTCTAAGAGACCAGTATAGGAGACTGGCTCGAGGAAGAATGAGTGCTTCGTGTCCGGGCACTGCCTTAGGCGCTCCCCCCACTCGCGGAGTCCTGCGCGACGAAGTTGTGCGCACACAATTTTGGGCAACTGTCAGTACTTCTAAATATCCTTGGCCAGGATTTCTGATTTCCCAGTATTAATATCCAAGAGAAAATCAAATTGTACTTGTTATTTAAATATGTTTTTATAAAATAAAAAACATATTGCGGAGCAAAATGGAGCAAATTGAGAACAATTAATTCATTGAGAAAATCATTCGAGAATCTACTTGCTTATTTGGAGTAGCAATAAAAAAAATGTTTTTCTGTTTTAATGAATATTTTGTAATCACTGTATAAAAGCAGCGAAACAATTAAGAAAACATACGGAGAAATTTTTTAGGCATTAAAAAGAACTGGCTTATTTTAATTCAGTATGGAAAAACTAACGTCAGATTTCTGATCAGCGCGCCAAAGTACGTAGGATAAGGAGCTGTATAAAGTTACCCATCAAACATTAATCAAAAAGTTTGGAATTAACATTATCTAATTGGTGGTCAATGGTACTGCAATAAAAATGTTTGGTGGTCAGTCGTTTAATTACAAAAACTAATTAATGAATAAAGGCTCAAAGTTAGCCTAACCATTTTTTTTTCTTCAAAACCACCTCAATGAGGGCTTAATCGATGCAAAATCGTTTGTTGGTCAAGAATAATATAAGAAAATCGTTTGGTGGTTACTCGTTTCGCCAATAAATGCAAAAAACCGAGATGCCAGTGCAATTGCGCATATGCAACTGAGCATTGGTAGTGCTGCGCATGTCCGTCTGATCATCGCGATGCCATCATAACCTCCAATTCTGTATCAAATATTTAAAGAAAATCTGAAGTTTTATGATGTCATCGCGATGGCAATTCTAAATTCCAAACCCAATTAAAATTTTTAGATATTTCCATCCACTCATCTGGTGTCGAAAGTACCTGAAAAAAACAAATTACTTTTTAAAATGAGAAAATGAAAAATGAACAAAAAACTGTCCATTCTGATCAGAAAGACGTCGACGTTATCGAAGGAGACAACGAAGAACATTCGCAGCGGGATTCCCATAATAGCAGCAAAACATTAGTTAGCTCTCGAAAAAAGTTTTTTACCATCGAAAAACCCTGTACTTTAAAAAACTGAGAAGTAAGATGAATATGAAATGTTTGAGGATTGGATCGCAGTACAAAATCTTATGATCTAATGCATGTAAAATTACAGAATCAGATCTATAGTCTTGTTTTTAAAGCAGAAATAGGCCACATACAAATTTCATTGCTATCACCAATGTCCCCTCAACGACTCGATGTAATCGATCTAATATAATTTCAAACGCCATTCGACTTCTTATCATTCGCGTTTACACTTTGTTACTCCATTCCATCATTCTCCGCAATCGTCGCCATCGCCAGCTTTATCTTACATGGCATCATCACTTCAATCACCTCAAAATAACGAGCACATCTCACAATAACAAGATAACGTCGGTTCCAACAGTTTGCAGAAGTCACTTTTTTTATTTCCCAATGTAATGCAAAGTTAAAAAACTACAAAAATAGTAATACACATACCTTTATATATTGAATTAATATGTCAATTATCGCCCTGCATACTTTCGGCATAATACTTGAAATCATCTGCTTGATACGTTGAGAAAATATTGCAATCTAGTAAATGAGTCATCAGTTACCAAAATCTCAAAGTTATGGCTAATTTTTCTTCAGCGGTAACGGCTTTTCGAAAATTCGTTTCATTCTTGAAAAATTGATTTCGAATCGAGTCCAACGAAAATAGAAAGACGTTGGAAAACATTCTGTTAAAGGTTCGAAAAATGACCACTGCCTTCTCTCATCGTATCATTTAAAAATAATTTTCCGCGAGCGGTTAATCTAGTTGGATATATTTTAGCTCTCCATCAGCATTTTGTTTTTCGCATTTTTTAGTAAACCAAGTATGACTGCGAATACAGCACTAATCACTATCAAAGCTTTGTCATCGCCCCCCCCCCCCCCATATTTTCTCAGTTCGCAATCAAAAAGTCCATGAAATCATTTGCGTTCGTGTGCAAATGAATATGCACCTTTACGCTAATACACTTTTAATGAAATATATTGCGTGAAAGTATTGCTTCGATATTTACATTTTAGACACACTTTATTTGCGGATTGATTGTTTTCACGCGTTCGCCAAATGTAGCAGGAATTAAATTAAAATAGGTTACAGTTTATAGAGTTATTTTTGTGTTTATGTAACATTGAAATTTTAAATAACAGTTACATAGGCATTATTTAACATTTTTAAGTTTATCTATTCTAGTCTAGGTTACATAACAGCTATGTTTCATGTTTTTCAGCTTTATTTCGGGTTATATCTCGCAGAATTGCATATACAGGTAAACAAAGAAACGACGATACTCCTAGTACTGGTAGTGAATTCGTAATGTCCCGGGAAAAATGTTTAAGTCTAATATCTAACTCGTTAGATCTGATCAGATAAAATTTTATCTGATTATATCTGACCGAATTAGTGCTAAAAACATAAAGTAAAAATAATAAAATTTGCATTCATAGAGAATCGAACCATTTTTTGTATAAACAATTTTTTATTTGCTTAAAGGTGACAATATTTGATACATCAGGTGCAAACAAAAATATGAACTAAAACTTTAGAATATGGGATAGTTAATTATATTGCAATAGCTGCTTCTCATACTTAAACGTTATTGTAGTTAAAAGTAACATATGGTTATCTGGAGCAGAGACACACAGTCTAAAGTTGCTGTCATTATGTTGTTTATAAATGACAGGAGAAAAAGTAATATTAATCATTACTAGGAACCTATTATGCATTGACGTTCTATATGTGGCAAAGGGCAATAACAATTTATATTGAGATTGGATATTTCTAAAATGTGATTTAATGCTATTAATTGTTACTATTTCCTAATTGTTACCGCATAGGTTCTAACGGGTGTTCATTCCCGCGGAGTATTTTTTTAATTTCATCTAACATTTGGGTATCTAGCGCTAATCACCAGTACTTATCTTTAAGTCTGTGTGTGTCACTGGCATCATCATTAGAGATTGTGGTGTCGTACACTTTTGGAGTTTTCCCAGAGCCATTTTCAGGTGCAATACTTTTGCTAGCTTGATGACGAGGCCTATGATATATAATAGGAATATTGTGCGTGTTTTGGATTGTAAAATTACTATTAAAATATATGTATAAACGATTGTGGACATAGATACCCGGTTATTTCTCTTTCTTTGCAATCATAGAAGGACGATACGCTATATGCTTTTACATATTTCTTATTGGATTCCTTGATTCCTGCAAAGTAGTCCCTTGTGATTCTTATTATGTCCCTATATGAACGTCAATGCATACGCGTGGTATATCGGCTTTGTTGTATAGACGACTGTTACTATGGAAGCGTTTGCTATCAGTTTTCTAAAGGTTGTCTGGAAGCGAGTTAAAAATTCGTACCGTTCTTGTCAATCTGAAAGGAGTCAGATTTCAGGTTATTTTCTGAGAAGTTAATAATGGTTATCTTATTGACTTTGTGTGCCTCAATCGATATGATTAAGTTATTTGCTACGGGGTTTACTTTTCCTTTAAGTGGGGTGCCTAAATTAGTGCATCTAGGTGTATTTACTTTTTCGTAATAGGCTCCTATTACGTTTAAAATATCTATCACGGATTGAACTAAATACTTGTTATCATTTTTTTGTATCTTGCTAATGTCACAACCAGCGCGTAGTAAATATATCCGAGTTTTTATCATCTGCTGCCAGCGATTCTATATGGAGTTATCCTTTAGGTCTGAACCACTTATTTAGAGCTTGTGTGGCTGACGCTCAGGCGGACGGTACCATTTTGGTGTCAACAACGGCCACCTGAGAGCGCAACCGTCGTATCAAAGCCGGGCTGCGGCAATCTGTAAGGGGCACCACTAGTGTGTGACGGCCTAAAAAAAAGGTGATTTTCGGGAATTTTTTGAAAGATTAGTATTGCATCGAATGTTTTAAAATTTTGAGGATATATTTTTACATAAATAACGTAAACATAGTAATTTTTTTGAATGAAAACATTCGATTTTCAGCAAGTTATTCATCATCCCCCGAGTCTCCAAAAAAAATGTTCCCCCACTGCTGCAGTGATTGCGGTCTTTACAGTGCCCGAAATAAAAAAAAAAGTTCGTTAAACTAGAAGATATTACCTATACCATGACCCAGGATTGTGAAAAAAATTGAAATTTAACAAAATGGCGGAGTCTTGAAAAAAAAAATTAAAATTTCACTCAAAAATCTGATCGTTTTTGGCATGGTAAAATTATATTTTTTATGCAATCGAAAAACTGGAGGGTCATTGTATGGAAAAACAAATATTAAATATGCTAAAACAAAAATCCAATCGATTGGATGATTCGTTATCGAGTGAGAACTGCAGCAAATTTGAAATCTGTAGTTTTTAAAAAAACGCATTAAGAGACTCGGTCGAGTCTCGCGCCAAGTACAGGCAACCGGCTGTACAAGGCACAGCTCGCCGAGGCTCTTTACTTGAGTCAACTCTTATTACTTATTATACCTGTGTTTGGAACGAAATATCTTATTACCCGCTATAGATGAGAAAAAGTTATTGATACATTTACTATAGGAATTGAGGGTCCTCAATTGATTGCCACCACGTTCAATACGATTAGTATACGAGATCAAGGCGTATTGGAGATGATTTTATTTCAGTTCCGTCGTCGTCGTCATCGTCGTCGTCGTCGTCTTCCCACGTCCATCGCATTTTTTACACGGCAGATGGCGCTGACTGCTGTGCCTTCTTTACCTATTTGTACTCTGTATAGTGTTAGTAATTTACGAATACACAACACAATCAAATACACTTTATATATGAAGCTACCGTTCATACCGAATTTCCAGTTAGTATAAGGGTACTTTCACAACAGTATAGTTTTATTAAGTTTTTAATAGCATTCATGCGGAGCGCGTGTGTATGCGTGTACGTATGTGTGTGTTTTGACATAGTTCCTCGTATTTTAGGTGACAATTTTTAGAGATGTAGGATTTCCAGATGCTCCTCTTCGTAGTTTCCTGTAACTAGGTGTCGGATGTGGAAGTCCAGGGTGTCCAGGTGTTCCGCTCCATAGTTTCTTGTATCTAGGTGTTAGATGTGGAAGTCCAGGG
>JASANN010000258.1:7604-22571 GCA_031762395.1 Calameuta pygmaea
TATTGCGACTGAGGGGTCGCATTGCTCTCTCGCTTACACTCGTGGTGTGCAACAAGGACGCACCGAGCGACGCTCTGGCGTCTCGGTCGCACCGTAGTGCTTTCTGCGTTGCATGCACAGGCTAAGATACGTGAGTAGGCGCCGCCCAATATCCTCTCTTACCTCACCACACTGCGTCTACAAGGTGGACACCATTAATGACGCTCAGTGTACGTTATGCCGCCGTCGAACCACTCTAGACCATGCTGATAGCGTATCATGGTGTTATTTTCACTTCTGATCGCCGGTGGTAATTCGTTGAAATCGCAGGGCGGTGAAAAAATCCAGTAGCCTATGTATCTTCTTTCCACAGCCACAACACCAATTTCCTTCGGAGCCAGACGCCCCTCGGAGTCTTTGAAGCACTCGATCTCGATCACGAAATCCATCGCCGCGGTGCTAACTCGAAGGCGTTCAACGAGAAACTAACGACAATGCTAACGATCACAGGCGATACCGAGGGCCCAAAAAGACAATGACGCATACCCGAAATTAGCTGACCAGTGTATTTTCTTCGATTGTTTATCCGCCGTAATCTACGACGATCTGACGCGAAGCGTCGATCTCCAGAACGTTATCATACTCTGCGTATACGATACAGTTTACGGTAGCGGCCAACGGTTCGTCGAAACGTACCTCAATTCGAACACTACCGTGCTTGATCAGGTTTCAGTGGGTGTTGCTATTTGCAGAGAGATCGGGTGTGAGATCGAAAACAAATAGGCAGTAGCCGTCTGCGTAAGCGCTCCTATATCGAATTACCCTCGTTGAGGAAGTGTATACCCCTGCCACTGAAGAGGGTGTGATACGCATCCACGCAAAGGCCGGCTTTGCCGAAATCAATCTGCAGTGCTTTCGAGGGGTACTTGAACACCGCCGACGTACAGCGATAAGAAATTAATATGATAGTTTCTAAATTGAACGGGTTGAGTTGATAATTGCTGTTGAAGGCTTTGTTATTGACGAAGCCTATTATAATCCGTTTATGTAATTGGCCGGCAATTACGTTATCCATGGAGACGTGCCACCGTGCAAACTGGCATGCATCGTTAGTGCCTTGACCTCTACACGTGTAAGCGGATACTTTGCCGTTGTCTTAGACAGCATTTTAGAATGAGCAATTAGAATACCGGGGCTTATTTTGGCACGTCTAATGAGGAGCGTGGCCTCCGTTATATGTAAAAACACTCGCTTTTGGTGTCCATGAGGGAGAAACCGCCTCTCGTGCGTACGAGACGGAGTCTAACGCCATTTAATAAAAATTTGTCTTGGTTAAACACATCGCAGTGTAAATAGCCAATCAGATCGAACGTTCTGTCTTTACCGACGAAGGCCTGCGTATTCACGAGACCCATAATCTTGTCCGCTGTATCGTCCATATGACCGGGCGTGTCGTTGTACCAGAGCACGCTCGAGAGGTGTGTCCCCTTAGCGGTTGGCCCGTAATTTAATAACGTCTCTATATAGGCCCTGTAAGCGTACGCATTATTAGGCGGCGATACGAGTTTCTGATTTAGAAACACGTCCACCTGATTGAACAGCGAGTGTAGCAGATTGTTAACAGGGGCTGCTTTACTCAGAGCGTCAGGAGCTAACGCATCCTTGGATCATAGCTGCACGCGTAAACTCAGCATGGTGTGCGCTAGATCGAGGTATTCGTCACCGTTACCCGGCACGACAAACTCAATAGGCGAGTCATCGGTCAGCGATGGGATGGGCTTGTAGTGTTCCCACTGGGCGCTCTCTATAGTGGTCTGTGTCGGTGGTAGTATAAAGAGCTCGAGTTCCGATTTCATACACTCGCAGAAGTGCGCGTGTAGAAAGGCCATGATGGCCGTAGCGTTCAGGAGAAGATATCCAGCACTCTCCGCTTTACTTTCTTACTAGTGACTTTACGATGATTTTTGGGTTTCTTGGTTTTTGACTTTATTTTTTTACTAGGTTTTTTCGACGCCCCGCAACCTTCTTTCTCGTACGTCTTTTACGCTTGTTAGCAGCTCTTGAGGCGATGCTCCTTCCAGCGACGCCAATGATAGAGTGGTCACCGCGTGATCGTTTTACAACTTTATAGCCCGATTCTTTCATGAGCTCGTCAATTTTCGCCTCAGCCTTACGCTTCATATTCATACCCGATTCGGTGGCCCTGGTGCGAAATGCCTGTTTCAGCGGAGTGCCGCGCTCGCTGACATCTGTCAAGATATTCATGCCCGCGTGTACCGCCTCCTTGCCGACGGCTCGGGCTCCTCTCGATAGGAAAGGTAACACGCGCCGAAACAGACCACCGAGAAAGCTATCGATACCATGCTGTCACTGATACGGTGACCCCGCAAAAACCCGAAATTTTGTGGAATATCCCCCACCGATCTGCGAGTCGTAGTGATCGATGTAATGAGCCATCAATCTAGCCGTTTAAAGTGTCGTATTACGGAGAGCGTCCCTGATTCGAACGGTATAGGGTCGCCCAGTTAGTCTCTTATATCGATGCCGATCGTTCGAAAAGTCGTGCAGAGCAGTGGCATATACTTTAACGGTGAAAACGAGAGCACTTTCATGGCGGCGTACGTATTTATTTTCCATTTGCAGGGGAACCACACAAAGCAAGGGCGTATGGACGTCTCCGGTGATATACGGCTCGCAGACATCAGTGTAAACAAAAAGCATCTTAGGTAGGGCGTTAATCAGGCTAACCGGTTGATCAGCCATCACAACGGGCTCTGCTTTCGATACTACGACCGATTCTGGAAAACCTAGGATGCGTGCCAGAGATCGGCAGAGTTTCAGCTCGTGCGGGTCGTCTATATCGTTATCGGTAGAGACGAACGATACGCTCGCGTAACCGCCTCTACAGAGCTCAAGTTTCAGGCGTCCCGTCATAGCTCTGGTAGCGTTTATGTCGTCAACGAGTATCTTTACGTCATCATAAACACCGTGCGCTACATTATAACTCGTTATCATAAGACCCACTATCGTTTCTTTATAGTTCTTCCTCGGTTTGGTGCGGGTGGTGACCATGCCCACGTGATCCCAGTCTTTTAGCGCTGCGGGCACGTGAAGGAAGGTCATAGGGATCTGTATTTCGACCAGAGCAACAGACATGCAACAACATGCCCCGTATAAATCGATCTGATGCGGTAGATTTGTCGTAAAACTGGTAGTTTTATTTTCGGGATAGTACGACATATTGCTGTTACTAGGGAGATCGAGATAAAATTGGGCCTTCCTTGTTCCTTAAGCGGGCAGCCGGTATTCACGAATTAAATTGACCCAGCTGACCAGTACTTTTTGGGCTTTCCCACGACCGCTTCGTTTTATTACACGATCGACGAGAAACGTGTCCTTTGCGAGATCCTTGCGAACTCGAACGAGCTCTTCCTCGTAAAAAATCCCGTCGATCTCCTCGCCGGCGAGATCTTTTAACATGTAGACGGTTGGTTCCCTCGTTGTACCTAGGCGTACGATTTTAAAAATCTCTCGAGTCCAGCCCCCCTCGTAACCTTTCGCAAAAGGGTTCCTAGCGCTACTGATGCGTACCAGGTCTTCGACACTGTATTTAGGGATACGTGAGCTCGCTGTGGCGTACCGCGTAGATAGATTCATACGTGCCTTAGCGGCATTATACATGGTTACGTCGACAGGGCGCATTCTTATAGCCGAGTGGCGTGCCCTGTCGTACGATTCCACGAGGCTCTGAAGAATGTCTATGTACCGCCGCGTACTTCTATGTATAAAGTAACGCTACATACGATACTTCAGAGTACGATTATAGCATTCGATGACAGCTGCCTTTACGTCGGGGCTGCGCACTACACGGAATCCTATGTCGAGCTCCTCGAGCAGACGCTGCAGTACACCGTTGGTAACCTCTTTACCTTTGTCTGTCTGTAGGTACACGGGTATCCTATTTTTACTACGTGCCAAAACCCTCCGGAAAGCCGCTGTTCCCGTTGCACCGGACTTATCGGGTAAAGGCTCGACCCAAGCGTATTTGCTGAGTATATCGATTATTACAAGGATATACGTGTAACCATCATTGTACTCCTTCAATGAGCGAAGGTCCACAAGATCGGCCTTCCCAACATCGTCGATATTACTGACGGTGTAAGAGCGGCGCTGAAACGTGCGCCGTACGGGTTTATGCAACGTATACGCGTCCTGCGCCTCTAACCAATGTACGACGGAATCTCGTTTTACCCTACCCTTAACCGCTCGCTCGAGGTTACCCATACCGGGGTACGAAGACGGCTCTCCTGGTGTGTAATAAAGACGCCTCAGAAGGCTGTCATCACCCAATTTCTTCTTCTTCTGTTTCACGTTAGCCTTAACCATTCTAATCTTTTCTTTTTCTCGGTATCATTGGCTGTACTGGCCGACACGGATCGTGTTTATTTTTTTTCCCCACGGCTGCCTCTTCCCCGGAGTCTCTAAACACTTCCTGAAGCGCCTTGCCAAATTCCTCTCTTGAGACGTGCTCTGAGTCGTCTAGATAGAGCGCGGTACGATTGTTACACAACGCGGTGTCTGATTACTGAGAGACGTCGCGTTGCTCCCCTCCCTCCATAGATGCTGATTGCCGATAGATTCGCGCGGTATACCAGCAATACGGAGGAACTGCGCAAACTGCCGGGTCCCCGCCGGTCTCGCCGTTTTTCTCTCACGCATAGCGTTCACGATGTTGGCGTCCTGCACGACAGTTCCACCGATACGCGTAACGCCCTGTTTACTCCACGAAATTCGTGGGGAGCCAGCGTTACGCAATCTGCCTAGTAAGAGCCGCGCCTTAGTCCTGTACTTTTGGAGTACACTGGCAATGATGTCGTCGTCAGCATCGTCGGTCGGGCTCCTGGCGTTATCCTCCGCAGAATGCTATTCTTTTTCTTGTTATTGCTATCAGCGCGCGTATCCTCATCGACGTTATTCCGCAGATCCTCGATAAAGTGTAGATAGCGCTGCAGCACCTGATTGTACGTCTTCCACTTTTCGTGCTGGTCAATGAAATTCGGCGAGTGTAGGATCTCCTTCATGGATGCGTCTAATCTGCTTAAGGGGGTTCCAGGGGTTTGCACGGTATTAAAGGTGTCAACACCCTCCTGACTGTAACGATGCGTATGAGGCATTGCACGGTGTTACTGCTGGTGCACGGTATCCACGCCCTCATGAGGAATGAGAACCATCTTTTGCGCATGCCCCATCTCACTCTCTCTTTCTTTCTCTCTCTGCGCGGCGTATATCCTATCCACCTCCCTCTATGAGTTTCGATATGGCAGTGTCCAGTATGGGTGCTAGCAAAAGAGGTAGAAAACCACAGCTCTGAACGATAAGGCATTTTCTAATTTTGACTGCTGCACCCGGTCTGGATAAATATTTCAGCAGTGGTGCGTGTTTTCGTAAGCGACGTTTCTGAATCGGCTTGTGAGGTACGTTACCGCGAAAAATATTCAGAGCGCATTCGCATATACAGTTGACGAGCCGTGAGTCGGCCGCTCGTAAAAAAGCGCTGCGCTGCTTGCTATCCAGATGGCAAGTATCCTTTAACACTGTGGCGTGCTTCCGCCCTATAGAGCAGTGTGCGCTGGATACCATTACAACCGAATGACTGGTACGTCTCGATTGGTGTACCCCCCCCCCCCCCCTTTATATCCTTTCGCGGTACGTGCACGTAGTGGAACTGGTCCGAAGGAAACACCCACGTGCGAAAGCGACAGTTATCGGGAATCGACTGTTTCAAATCGAATAGTAAATAGCCGTGCGGTTGGGCCGTGGCATCACGGTAGACTTCCTGTACGAAGCGCGGATTTTCAGGAAACATCTGTCTAGCCAAATACTGTATCTGCGCTCTGTCGTGCGGATTTTTAAATAAAACAATGTAGTTTGCGTTCAACTGTCCAGGCCCCTGATGAAAGAGATTCTGCGTAATGAAGATAACGCTGATGTTCTTACGATGGCTGCCTTTGGTAAAAAGGTCGACCACCGTGTTATTGGACGATTCCCTCATGAGATCGTCGATGATGATGAATCGGTGATTTGCAGCAGTCCCTCGTGAAACGCTATAGCGCTTCCATACTCCCTGTACCCCTCCTGCCACTCTGCATAGTAAGAGAGAACGCGCGCGAAGCGCACGTCACTCATGTTCTCGATGAAGCGTAGGGATTTCTTTACGAAAAACGTCTTCCCGCACCCCGTTGGCCCACAGATCATCGACGTCCACGGATGCTTCCACCGCGTGTCCATTATGCCATATGAGGCTATTTGGCGGTGGTCTTTACAAATATACTGTTAAAGAGTCTACTGGATTTTACACACTCCCCCTTCCATCGCGGGGCCTGGCCGCGGGGAGCGCGCGACACGTGTGAGGCTCGTAACGTCGCGCATGTGTGCTAGCTCTTATCGGTGACGCTGTTAGCCCCTCGCCCGAGTGAGCTCATCGTGCATCTGTGACCTAATCACCGGCATGTATGTGGTCAGCCGCATGGCCAGCCATAGTGCACGGCTAGCATATCCGAAGCGTCGCTGAAAAATTAACGTAGCCGGGTTGTTAAATCCTTCGGGAGTAGAACGATAAAGAGATTTTTGTTTTTCAAATAAATACATTTTATTATAATCATTATTATTGTACAGGCGGTGTATATACTGTAACAAGAATGTTACCGCGAACTCCTCCCCGCCCCCTCTCTCGAGGTCCCCACGGCCTCGAGTATTGCGACTTTCATAATTAGTAGCATTAATTGCGTATAATTAGTGTTTTAGGACGATTATAACTCGTTTAAGATCCCCTCCCTGTATCCCCTCCCCGTAGGGCACTGGCTCGAGGACCAGCATCGAAGACCTCACCGAGGACAGCATCGAGAAACAGCTCGAGGACCCTCCGGCATCTCCAAGAGGCTGATCCGGAGAGTGGCTACGTTGCCGAGGCAGCGGAAGGCAGGGATGGCATGAGCAGGAGGACAGCTGATCGAGCCACATGGGAGTGACGTCGAACAGCTAATCGGGACCCCCGTGGGATGGACGCCCGCCCGCCACCACCATCGCCACGTCTATGCAGCCCCGGTGCAGTCCCGTCACGCGGGTAGTCCTGAGGCCCGTGTGACAGCGGTGGAGCCCTCTCCCTCCGAGACCGCGGACGTGCCCGAGAGAATTTTGACAGGCCTGGAGGCCGCCATATTGCCTGGCGCGTGACAGCCAGACCGCGCGCCGGCGAAACTAGCGCCGTGCCACCCGCTACGAGGCCCTGGAAGGCCCACCAGCAGAATCCGTCAATACCCTGCCATGCCGGAACTGCCGACCAATGCCAGAGCGTATAGCCCTCTCAGCTGAGCAGCCCCAACGAATCAGCAAGGCCCTGGAGACCCACGAGGACCGACAAGCGGCAAATCCCGTCACTTCGAGCCAGGATAGCGTTCGCGAGAGTACGGATTGTAGAAAAATTTTTAAGTCCTTGGCCTCGTCGTCGTCGCCATACTCGCGCAGTCAGCCGCTAGGTTCTTGCTTAATCTTTAGGAACGTGTTTATGTAATCGGCAAAGTGATCGCCCGTCCGTGTCGCCGGATCGTACTGGGTAATCTCATACTGCCATATTTCGTGTATGAACGTTATTTCATACCACTTAGGTACGGCGTGCTTGACCTTATCCACGACCCAGGTCCCTTCGAATACTCTATTCGCGGGATGCTCGCGATGGCACCACTCCTGTAGTGGGGCCTCTACACAGGAACGACACAAGGCAAAGAGCAGTTTACCGCGCATACGCACCGGTAACACGGGATGATACAGATCTCCCGGTGGTAACACCAGACACTTAATCAAGCCCTCCACGTTATCGATGTCGTTGCGATCACCCGTTAGTTCGCGACAGTCATCGCCCACGTACACCGTAGGATGACCTACAGAGAATTTCCCCGTTTTCGAAATGAAGGGGTAGAGCAAACACACATCTACGTAGTGTATCCTCTCAGACCCCTCGACTTCATAAAAACTAACAGTATTTCCTGTACGACCACCGAAGAAAGCATCGCGGGGTTCGAGCGGTGCCTGCGATACCAGCGGGTTCTCATTCAGCAATCTGTATAAATCGGTCTGTTCAGGATCGTTTATCCAACGGTCGAATTCACACTCCCAAATTTCCGTCAGCTCGTAACCTAAATACCGAATCTTATCGTTCGTAGCCTGCGTTCTCTCGATGCGCGCGTCCATGGATCCACCCGTTGTAGACGACTACCTCTATTTATATGATAGCATTTTGGGCAACCGTACAAGAAACAACCCTGAAACTGGAATACGTGTCGCAAGTCTGTGTCGGTGTCTAGGTAGTAACCGTCGACGGGCGTACCCTCCGGTAGACGATACTCCCAAGTACGGTCTGCGTAAACTATGGCACAACGAAAACGATGCTCCAGCGAAAGAAGCCATAAGATAGCCTCACGAGAGAAAGAAAGAAGCCATAAGATTGTTTTTCACCGTATCGATACTCGCCCGGCGGTAAAATATCTATCTGCTAGTCCCGCAAAAAGTTTTTCCGAAAAACTCTCGAACACGCCGAGACTGTAGTGGTACTCTCCGAGAAAGGGCAAACGTTGCCATGCTAAAGAAACATTTCGTGGAAAGAAACGCAAGCTTGCCTGAGAATGGTAACGTCTGATCTACAGTAATCTATAAACTCGGTTCGAAAGTTAAATACGTATCTCGCAGAGCATTGCTCGTTATAACACGCTGAAAACTGATTACGCTGAGCGGACGACATCGTATCGGGCGAATAAAATTCGAGCGCTGGTAGCGGGCCGATATAATGCCGATTCTGAAGTGTATTGAACAGATGTGGGAAGACACCCTTTTGTTTCAAACCAGCCGCATCGGCGAGGCCGAAGGCTTTTGGTAGTGCATTCAGCAGCATATGAAAATAATTAAGGCTGTCTATAAAAGTTACACGACCCATCTTCATCATTATGATGCTCGTACCGCTGAGTAGCAGCACCGGCGGCTTTAGGCTATTTCTTTTACGCTTCATGATGTGCCATAGTACAAACTGCGCGTCGAAACACTTGGCGTTATGTGGCACGCAGATTACACGCTGAAACGATTTTCTTTTAGGTTCACACGCGAAATCTACAAACTGCTTTACAGGGTCCTCTTCGAAGATGTACTCGTGTACACTGCAAGACGGGCATATCCTCGCGAGATCCGTATCATTTATGCACGCTGTACACACTTGCTGAACGACGCACAAGTTTGGGGCGTAGATACGCACCACGTTGTCACCGGGCAGCTTCTGTATCTGCTGTGTTTCAAAATCGTAGAAGATGCACAGAATATTTTTTTCAGCGGTAGTCTTTTTACCGGTCTGACGTAACACCGATGTCCAATGTCATGAACACTCCTACAGACGCTGCAATACACCTTATCGCCAGAGTGCTTACGAGACGTTCTTTGAAGAGGTCTGAGACACTGGGGACAGCTGCGAACGGCCTGGCACACGCTCTTTTCTTTTCCCTTCTGTTTACTAATCACCGTATTTATATGATTATCGAAACAGCTTTGACCAAAAAAGTACCTATGGCACACGCGGCAATACAATTCGGGGAGAGTCGAATCGCAGGGCGGTTTTCCGAAACATCTAGCGCATTTGTGGGAGCACTTATGCTCTGTTTCGTGGATGTAAGATCTGTTACATGGTATACAAAAACCACGACTACAGACCGCACCCCGTATATTTAAAATAGGCTGATAATGCTGCGAATTATTATAATACAGGATGCGGAGAGTTTGCCGTGGTTTTCCTGAACCGTATGCGCTGTCGAATATCTGCGATCCGTCGTACAGTGGTTTCTCACCGCTGCCTATACTGTCGAACTCATAAACAACAATGGCTATACCATCCGGAGCAAGGTACCTTTGAAATTTATCAATTTCCCGAATACCGCAACCATCAGACAGTATGTCTACACAGGCGTTTGTCACAAGCTCGAGAGCTAACTGTTTTTGAAATTTGCTCCGCTGACGCCGTGCAGCGTTCCATCTCCCATGCAGTTCCCCAGAGCGTACTTCCCCGCGTTCAGCGTATACCATCGCCACAGCGAGCGATCTAGGTAGACAGAGATTATCGGTGTTTATTATGGTAAGTATAGAGTGTTTTTTACAAACTCGTGCGCTAATTGCATGCGAGCTGTACCCCGCGATACTTCAACTATACACGACTCTATGACAAAAAATCTGTCTATTTGGAACGCCTGGGCGCTCTGGGCGACGGACGATATTACACCCCACACGTCGTTTTCAAGAAAGTCTCGAGCCGGTCTGTACGACAGCCACGCGGCCCCGCACGCAAAACTGTCTGATTTAATCGTCAGACCTATATAATCTCGCGCGGTACACGAGCTTGTGAGGTACGCATATATATCTCGGGCTGCGTCCTGCAGCCAGGATACCGTATTCGTATCAGGTTCTTGGGGTAGCTGCCGGATAGCCATTGTTATTTCGCGTCCGTCTAAACGAAACCGATTTATGCGACGCGTCGTTTTGGATTGTATGGTAAACCTATACCCCGGCGGTAACACGTTGTTATCGATGACTCCCTCGTCGTCGGCATCACTCTGCGACCGAAGAAGAGGTCCCCCGCCAGTCTGATACTGCGCGCCCGCATCTCCCGCATCTAGCGTTTGGAAAAAGAGTTTTTCTATTATTTTTTGGCTATTAAACAAGAAAAAGAAAGACCATTCGGCTCGTACTGACTTCTCATTCCTCACGAGGATTAAACATCGACCCGATATATGAGAATACAGCGTCTAACAAGTTTTCATCATCCCCTACATTTTTAAAGTTAGCAACTTCGACAAAGAAGAACTTAAATGTTAAAGAATACCTCTTTATATGTTACCTTCTTCGATGGTATCCGCGGCGCTCAGGGTCTCATCGCGCTCCGGTAATACATAGGTCGCTTCGTCGGCATCCGCTGCCTCGTACATGCCGTTGCTAAGAACCCACAGCACCGGTTCTTCCGCGTCGTCGTGCTCCTGCGGGGGCAGTGGGTTACCCTGTGCAATGGATTCTCGAAATTGAATGTGGTCAAATGTAGCCAGCAGCCTCCAACGGATCTACAACTTTTTTTTACTTTTTATTTTCACACAGATACGTTTTCAACGGTGTCTGTAAATTTATCGTTATTACATTGATCGTGTTGGTTAGAAGCGCTGGACATGGTGGAGCGGTTGTCATCACCATTGTCATAGTCGTTGCCATCGTTACCGGCTCATATTACTGCCACGATCTCGTCTGTAAAAAATTATGATAATAATTAATAACGCATACTCCATGTATCGTAAAGCGATTCTTCTTCGTCTTCTTCTTCTTCTTCTGCCATCACCTGTATGTCCAGTGCTGTCGATGGACCTGCCACTTATTTTAATAAAAACGTAAATAAGCCGTAAACTTTTTTTAAAAAAATGTGTTTTATCGTTAGCACGGTGTATCACGGCCGCCGTGCTGATTCTGGGCTCCGGGTAAACCTCTTCTATACGATCAAGGCACCTTAAGAGCAACCGCTCCCCCTCGGGGGCGCCTTCGTGGTGAAAGCGCGTCAATTTTTGTAAAGTTTATTTAGTTTTTAAAAAAGACAATTTATGTATGAACTATTATTGGTAAGCGGTAGACAGATACCTTCGTGGAACCGATGATCGGTTACAATAGCCCTGGTGATGTGGCTATCGTGCACTTCACGGTTGTTGATACACGCTACGGCTAACGATAGTATGTACAGATCGTATGTACAATGAGAAAACACACTTTTTAATCTACGCATTAGCGTGCGAAAACCGAAATATCTTAACTCGCGACACCACACCGGTGATAATAATCTCGGGGTTCTAGGGATATTCAAGCCGCGTGTCTTGACAAAATCGAGGATACAGTCGCGAAAATTTCCCAAAGATGACATTTTTTTCTCTTTGCTTAAAGCTGGTGATTGCTGTAAGTGATCAGACTATCTGCCGAGACGTGGTGATACGAACTAAAACAGGGTACGTCTTACAGCCGCGGCAATATTAATTTCAAAACAATACTATAAGATGCAGCTGAATCAGCAAAAATGGCACGATTTTCTTATAGGATCGTTATTCATCGAAAATCGGATAAAAACGTTTTAATCGTAAAAATGAATTATATATTATTGGTCACTCGTTCGCCGATCGCGAAATATCGCGTATCCATAATACGAGAAAAACGGTATAGAGGTGTTGCGTCCGGAACTACAGCGCTCTGCTAACGTATACCATTCGAGGTTGCATCAGCATCTCGTCATCGTAGTGTAGGGTTAGAAAAAAAATCATACTACTCTGTGTACATAGGTATTTTCTATTACTTTATTTATATTTATTAATTAGAACCGACTGGTACCAGAAGATCGAACCAGTCTTTTACAACATCGAACTCGTCGATATCACCACCGATAAGCTTTAAGTCGATATATTTTTCGACACGGTCATCCCGTAGCAGTGTTTCGCAGCTCTCGTCGCGAAAAATTGCCATACACCGCATATGCCGGATATTGCGTCGGGGTGCTGTTTTTGTGTCCATTGCGTAGTACGCCAAATTGTTCGATCCTTCAGTGTGCTGCCCCTCATCGTTGTAAATGTGGTGGGATGTATAAACTTCCCACGTATCGTCGAGTGCCTCCAGGTACGCCTAAACACCGCCAGGCATGCTGACCACACTTGTTCAGCATTCCTTATATCTTAGGTGCGGTGGACCATCCCGCGTCGTCAGGGTAACACACCCAATAAACTCTATCAAACATCGTTTCTCCAGAGTACGTAGTCCATAGGTGCACGGCGCGGTAGTTCTTTCGGTGTGGGCCTGCTCCACCTTTTCCTCAACGTCGCTAGCTCTGATTTGTCCACAGGACGTCGATACGTGATGCGGCATTTGGGGCTATTATCGTCGGACATACGCCATTCCTCTTTCGCTAGCCACTCATGAGTACACATGCGCTGTGCGTAAGGACTATCGTTAGAACGCTGATCACAGATAAAACCCAGCGTTACGCTACAACGTGTGAAATCGTAGTATCCTTCATTCAGTATCGTTGCTATAGACAGTTCAGGTAGTATTACGGGTACACTACCCGTACCGTACACCCGGCGGCCAGCCCTTACGACAGATCATGTCAGGGTTATCATTGTGTAACACATTAGCGTCCAGCGCTCCCGGTTTCGACATGTATATTGAGACTAGCGGTACACCCGTTAGATGTCCCAATCTCAACCACTCACGTATGGCCTCTTTCTTTGGATCGTGCTCAGGGTTTGCGTAACGAAAGAGGGCTCGTGTATTCGCACACTGCACACGCCTATGCCTCAAAAAATCGTTGTCGTCCTAGTGAGCCATTTCTTTTTCTTCGATGTCTGTCGGTAAATTTTTCAGTATATCGTTGTAATGATTCTACTGCTTTTCTTAGATTGTACATCGCTGGCTATTCGCGCGTGCCCCAACCGCGTGTTTTCTTTTTTACAGGATCATCTTAAGGCTGATGTAGATGTATCCAGCAGTACGGTGATTCACGTGAATCACTCGCTATAGGATATCAGCATCTCGTCATCTCTGATACATCCTGCGGAATCAGCAGTATACTCTAACATGGCCATAGGCTCTTTGTTCGCTGTATCCTATGAAAACGGAGTGAAGCTATGGTGGTGGGGGATCATGTTCGATGATATTTCGATGACCTGTTTTTTAGATATCGCCTTAGACAGTACTGCTCAGACCATCGCACCGATCGTATAATAGCATTTACTATAACCATGTACCAGAAGCAAGTACTGCTGTCCACTGTGTACGATCTAAACCGATCGTTTTCGAAACGACGATGATACATCCTGCGGTATCAGCAGAATACTCCTCTTTGCTCGCTGTATCCTATGAAAGCAGTGCATGGTGGTGGGAGGTATATGCTCGATGCTGTTTCGATGATCTGTTTTAGATACAGCCTTAGGCAGTACTGCACAGGTACCCGCACTGATCGTATACCAACGTTTCCTATAATCACCATGTACCAGAAGCAAGTACTACCGCCCACTGTGTACTGGTTAAACCGCTCGTTTTCGAAACAAATCATCACCGGCTTCCGTTTAAATCGTTCGGGAAGCTTATCACCTGTAATATGCATCGTTATTCAACATTATTCCGGCGTGGAGTTTGAACCTACCGAATGGGCCATCATCACTGAACACTTCCCCGTCATCGACAAATTCTTCACGACCGAGGATAACATCAAGGAGGTACCCGAGGCTTTTAACACTCCTATTCTCATGTCCACTCATGAGCTAGTCTTCACCTACTCATACGGGAGCTATATACTCATACTGAGCGAGCTATTATTATCAAGTAGGCAATGCCGGTATCTATGGACAACGACGGCTGAGATGTTAAAAGAGCTAGGGCCTACATACCCACTGTTGTGATGAAGAGGATCTTGTGCTGCGTGACAGTTCAAATAACCAGGCTACGCGAGATTACCGACAGTTCTAACAGCTGTAAAGACGCGCTGATTGCGCAACTCGACCGTCGCGGAGATGATGGTGGGGAGGCATGGTGGGGAGGCATGGTGGGGAGGCCCAATATGGGTCAGTGGTGGGGAGACCCGGGTAGATGGGTGAGGTGTGTGACGCCATAGTGCTGTGTGGAGGGGGGCCAGAGCGTTGTGCGGACTCATAGGGGACAGTGGTGGGGCTTTTTTGTGACGGCCAGAAGTGGCTTATAACTACTAATGACCAATCATATTCGAAAGAACCAATAGAAGGGATAGGAAGCGAAGTCGTTAAAAAGGTTTGGAGAGACAGAAAAGTGAGTTGGGCAGCCAGACAGTTAGCCAGTCAGAAAGTCAGTCAGAAAGTACCAGTTCTAAGGAAGTCGAAATCTGAATTGAAGTCTAAGTCTAAAGTGCTAATA